>MNPL01000579.1:0-18489 GCA_002081605.1 Tropilaelaps mercedesae
TATATATATATATATATATATATATATATATATATATTCAATTTATGTCAATGCCGAGTAATAGCTAGCAAGAGATGGAAACATCAAGTGGCCAATGCATGTATCAGAATGTGGTGCGCCATGATTATTCAAAAACTTTATCTCTGCTTTTTTGACGTCGTCTGCTTTGTTGGCGAATGAAGTAACCTTGTGATCGCTTCCTGGCTTGTCCAAGTCGAACAGCAGGCCAGCTAGAAGGCGTCATCGGCTAAGGTTATTGTCTATAAGTGCGATTGACTCTACCAGCATCTATTGCCCTATTGGTTGAGGGTACAGGCAGACCACAAGCGAAGTCTATTCACAGGTCATTGAACGAAATGATGTAACCACAGGCTGATCACCTTTATGACGATCCGTAACCATCATAGCGTCGCAGTGAGACTTGTAAGGCAGAATGATGAATCGAAATATCGAAAGTGCCGTACAATTGAAGCTCGTTCATCTTCGTCATTTTGAAGAAACCAATACAGCAACAAGAAACCTTTCTCTACTGTTTCACAAAACATATCCTGATCGGAATTGCTTAACGTTCAATAATAAAACACTAGACTTGTTAGAACAAAGATTCACTAAGCGGCTGAAAATTCGCAATCGTGAAGCATGAGATGAACCACATTGTTAATTAGTGCTACAAAAATGCCACTTGAATGCGGCCTAAAGTTTTGTGTTAACAAAAAAGGGACCATTTACTATGAGCCATCGTGCACATTAGTCTCCGTAGCGAACTGCCTTAAAGTTAGGTGCTATACATCGGTCAGAGCGTGCGTCAATACATACGTCAAAAACGTGGACTTAATAAAAGAACGTGGACGATTTTTTGGAGTACAAAACAGACTTCTATTACAATCAAGGAAATTTATATCACACATGAAGGACGTCATCTATTTTTTACGATAAGCAAGTCACGCGTATGATATTTATGTGTACCCTTCAGACGGTTTACTAAACCTCAGAGTATCATACGCAATAATGGACCCAACAACGAATCTACTCTAGTGTAATAACAAGATTTAAATTAGATTTCATTTTATAAAAGCGAATGCCCGTCGTGTATTTGCCATATCAAGGGAGCTGTGAAAAATTATAGATATATATTTAACGACTAACAAAACGATTCTTTCATATATCCAATTATTATGACTGCCACTTTGTAGCTCTGGAGGTTAGTTGTGAAGAATAATATCGTTCTTCACAAGTGTCTTCATCACTTCTGCATCAAAGTAAATAGTAATTTTACTGATTAATCTGTGGTTGACATATAGATTAACTTCGGGTCTAAGATCTCGGTATCAGCCCATATTTGTTTTCTGTCCGGCAGTATCTGTCCTAGAGAACAGTTGTTGGTACGAAAAGCGACTGCCATTCTTCCTAAGGTCCGGGTTTGCTCAATCATCATCGGTGGAGCCGTGCGAAGTAAGAGCAGCAGCATCAGAAGCATTCACTACCGATGTTGCTATCCATCGGTCTATCCACGACTGGCTTCTTTCTGTTGTCTCATTATCATCTGCTGCTCGTTTTGCCACTGATGTCACTGTGGTTTTGGCTAAATAGCGACGTCGCCGTCTGTCCTCTCTTGTAGCGACTGCACGTGGAGTAGACGATGACGCGTCGGTCATCTGGTTGGTTCCTCATCTGGACCACGAACTGCAGCCGTTATGCAGTAAGGCTAGCCTAGCAATCAACAATAACAACAACCTGTCTTGTGTTTAGACCGTTATGCAGGCACACACACACCCACACGCACACATATATATATATATATATATTTCGATGGGCTACATATATATATATATATCTATATATATATATATATAAATATATATATGCCTTATTTTGGGCTCGTAGTACATGTCGTTTGACGAGATTTTTCGCTGTAATCAAATTTATACGCTCAAATCAACCATAAATTTGTCACATCGTCGTACTAAAGGTGGTAAAGCATTCGCTAAAGTTGATTTTTATTCGTCGCATTCATTCATCCGGAAAGGAGTCATACACGCGAACTGAACTTTTCGGTAGAACCATATTTGTGCTTCGTATTTTTGTTGACTCCGCTTATTGATGGTTCTTCATCAAATCATATTATATCCTATGGTATGTTAGTAATGTGTGAGAATCATTGCCGTTGACTATCATTTGCTACTTTTAACGAAGTCGCGGAAAAAATACGAAGATTTCAAAACTAAAACATGGACTATGTTTGCTCCTGTTCGCTCATTTGGTTTTCTTACATTTTCGCTGAAGGTGCATCTTAGTCGAACACTGCTCTCTCTCATCGATTGTGGTTTAGGCACTTTTGCTGCAAATTAGATCTTCCTGTGGGTCTGTACGACGAGGCTGTCTTCCCATCGAACCAGCAATGAACCAACCAATAGCGCGGAACCGACAGCTTTGGCTATGACGACGATGAGAGTAAGGGCGGAGGGATAACGGGTCTTGGAGTTGGTACATTGGGTACATATAGCAGAGCTACTCGAAGACGATTGACTCTTGAGGTTCGGAAGCGACGCCTCTTTTCAGCTTGTGGTATAGGCTTTTGGGTTTGCGGAAGATCACACCTCTTTGTTTTAGCGAAATCTCGTAATGAGTTCCGTTGAGTGGCGCTCCCTGGTGCTCCTTGAAGCTTCGAGGCGTATATATGCGCCTCACGGTCCCTCGTATCTCTTGCTACACCGGATGTGTATCTTATCGAGACCAACACAAAATTTCTCATTCTTGGTTAGAGAATCTGCCGGTTGATATATGTAATTGTTCTTCTGTGGTCCTGTATCGATGAGTTCTTACTTGAACCACCTTGGGTTCATCTAATGCACATTTGATAATGCCTGTCCACACGTTGTTCCATACTTGAGGTTCTTTGTTGTCAAATATTATTCTCGACTTAGTGTTCTCTCTAATTTACTTCCACAAACCTTATAGTACAGAAAAATCATAAAAAACTCCTAAGCTAAGCTCAGACTAAATCTTAGAAGCCACAAAGAGCCGCGAGTACAACAGGCAATGCTAAAATTTGAAGTTTTGTGAGTACATTTTGTGCATTACCATGTAATCGAGAGTATACATTAAATTGCTTCTTTGAATTGCTCTAGATCAGGTTTTTAGTTTGCCCGGTATAATTTGCAGACTCCGTATACAACATCTTGTAGGTGTATTAATTCCAGCATATTCCCCTACAGCTACACTGATACAATACTTTGGTGGGACGACACAAATCTGAAAAATTTGCTGGTTTGGTTTTTTCACTTAGATAAAACACACACTACTTGACACTTTATTGCATCGATTGTTGTTAATATACTGAGCTGCAACCTAATAAGGTACCAATACTATACCAGTCACAGAGCTATCACCAGGTTGGTAGAGAAATATGAAATCACCGGACCCCCTGTCGTTTCTGCGCCGGTGTTAGTCTTGATGGGAGTCGCTGGATGATACTGGTGATGGTTATGACGTAGTCTGGCAGGCGAAAAAGCTAGGTGGAGTTAGCAGCCTATTGAATGTAGCCAAATGTTCGGCTAAACTGCTCCAGGAGATTAGGTTTGATTAAACGCGAGACATCGGGTGGGATGGCCACATCCTGACCACAATCTGACCACGTTAGTCCTGACATTGCTAGCATCTCTACGAGCTGAGCAGTGTAGCTAGCAACAGTTAAATCATCGGGCCCTACTCACCCTCCGTCATTCACAGTAATTCAGCTTTTTCCTAAATAAGTCATTTATAGTTAATGAATAAAACCCAATGTCAATTTTTAAACCTCTTGTATAGAAACGCCAGTGATCCAAACATTCGACCAATATTATTTATTTTAAAGGCGGCATTTTTGTTGAGAATACAAATCGTACCTGCTACAATTTTGAAATAGTGATAGCCTACCCCAGTTATAATATCTTTGTGAGATAAATTGGACCCATATATTTTATTACTGACGTACCCAAACCCGTTGCTTCCGAGCGCATTTAACTCGTAAAATAGTTTGAACACAAGTCTCTAAGAAATCACAGCAGAGTATCCTAGCGGTCGTGAATCGCAGGCTTCTCGAGGCCACCGAATCTTTGAGTTACATGAGAACATATTTTCTCAAAATAGCGCAATGGTTGCACCGGCTGTACGGCAAGCAGTATTGTCACATTGCACGCAGACGCTATTCACCTTCATTTTGTTCCTGATCTATTAAAATCAGGTTCTACTAAACTGTACTGATATAGTGATAAACGTTTGTTAAGTGACATCAATATTTTAAGAAAAACCCAATTGAGACCAATTATATACCAAACAAAGAATGTTCGTCCTGACGACAAGCGTATTTGTAGATGTTTGAACGTAAATTTAAATTTTAACACAAATACATACAAATACAAAAACAAACACAAATACTTTGCATTTAAACGCATAGATATGCCTTTTGAATGCTCCCACCATTTCAATGTTAAGGTTTAAACATCTATGTTAACTAAACATCTGTTAACTTTTCCCCGTGGCGTAAATAGCTTTATTTATTTTATGAAGTGTAATTTTGAAAAAGATATCTTTAATTCATAAAAATAGAACTGAGCGTGAATTTTATTATGTAGAGACGTGCGCAGAGTTGGGACATTTGCTATAATCGATTAACGATTTCAGTGCCATTTATTAACGATAGTGAAGCTTTCAATTTAAAACATATTGATGGGCTTCCTGATGGTATGCATTGATCAATGAAGCGACTGAGTTGCTCCCATGATCAAAAAGAACATATTATATGCATTTATTATACCTGATTGGCCTCAGATTTTCATTCAGGTGTTTATGAGTCACCGCTGAGCTAAACGTACTATATCAGTTAATAGGAAAAGCTTCTAAATTCTTCGATAGAAGTGTATGTGATTATCCTCAATTTCCGGTTAGTTATTAACCTCTGCTTGCGTCATTATCGCTCTTGGCCACTTTACGAAAACTCATAATAAGGAACAAGTCATTGGAACGGATCAGTGCTTCTAAAAAGTCAAAGAACTTTGTTTTCCCAACATATTAAAGTTATATGTTATATTGCTATTTATTTTTACACGTTTAGCAATTTTAAATGAAACTCCTGGCAATGACGACTCTAGCTGTTCTAGCTTCGAGCCATTTTAAGATTTGAAAACGATATTGGTAAAAGTCACAGACTTGCGCTAATATATCACATAAATCAATAACTTTGACAACGACCATAACAACAGCAATAACGACGACGATACCAGTAACAACCATAGCAGCAGTAACAATGACATATTATGAAACGGCACCAGCATGCTTCTGACAGCGCTAATTGCGACCATTATTTTAAGGAGGTTGACTGACTGGCCAACCACTCGTCACCTCGGGATGATTAATGATCTCCTCGTAAAGGCCTAGTGTGGTTAAGTGGTGGCATGGCAATCCCGCTGTTTTACGGGAACTTCGTGTTTTCACATCAGGTAGACTTAATCTCGGTTACAAGTGAGCTCGCCCGGGGCACGAGGATACGAAAAGCTCCTGTAGACCAGCATTCGCGCTCTCAGCGTACCACAGAATCAGCAATAATGACGCAACATTCACCGACTAACATTTGCATCATAACCTTTGATTACTTTGCATAGCATTGTGTGCGATGACAAAATAGTTCTTCATGATCTCCACCTTTTTTCTTTTCTTTTCTTTGTTATGGGGGATTTGGGAAAGGCCCATGCGTCACCGGCGGCCTGCAGTGACTAGTGTGGGACTCGCAAACTCACTGAGGCCCTATTCCCCCCCATCCCCCCTAAGCTCGGGACTGCGTTAGCATTACTTCGAATTATGATCTTCACCTGTAAGAAGGACACTGAATTATGCAATCAGTTAAGACTAATAACGTTGACAACAATTGACGCTTGCTTTTTTTGCACTATAAAAAGTGATCAGCCGTTGTTTAAACACCTCTGAGAGGTAACCTTCGGCCGGTCAGGTGTGTGGGACTTGTTGCGTAAAAATTACCTATGTTGAGGATAAGAAGTTCAGAGATTAAGCTTCAAGTGTTAAAAAAACGGTTTCCTTCTCCGATTATCCAACAATGAGCTGATACATTAAAGCTACGTATGATACGTAAAATGTACGTAGACGTTACGAATTGTAAGTGATATACATATGCAAGATTTTTCTCAAATATATTCATGTTGTGCTAATTTCCACTTTATCTTGTCTGTTTTGCAGGGACGAGTAAGTACAGCTGAGTGAATGGACGGTTTCGCCAACGACTAACGTCTGCATTAATTACACAAAGACTAGACTGATTGTATTTAAGCTACCATTCGAAGCGAAAAACTACGCAATCAATATTTTTTCTTCACATCATTGCATTACTCTCGCTTTGTGAGTGTTACACATTCTTACGCATAATCGGTAATATAAGAATTGCCCCTATGGGAAAACCAGCCGTTTAAGATTGTTCTGTCCAGCACAGTGACGTTCAGAAAAATCAGCAACTATGTCATATTTAAGGTTGAGCAACATTCATTGCGATAGGATGACATCACCAACAATTATATTTAACCATTTGATGACAAATATGTAACAGTAATGTGGGTTGTTGACTAACGTAACCCGAAAATTGTAGCAATTAGGCTGAACCATACCAAAGTTCCAGTTTTTGTTAACAAAAGATTAAACAGACAACACCATTTTAATAGCCTACTCAGTCGTTATGAGGTTTTACTCTTCTTCGTCTATGGCTCGAAAAGCTAAACTTCGAACTACGAAAGTGTGAGAGTAGGGGGTAAAACCCTGGATCGTTCTTTTGCGGTATGAACGGATGCACCCAATACAGGTAGACGAGACAAAGGTTGAAGTTATAGCAGCAGGCACGGCCAATTGATCAACGTTCGTGGTTTCGCCGATTTTCGATACTGCGACTATCCCGCAAAAACACAGACATTCCGTTTCTCTCTCTTTCTCTACTGCCAGCATCCGCTCTTCTCCGTTTTTCGTCTTTCGTCATCCTCATCGTCATAATCATCAGCATTTTCGTCATCGTTGCTGTCATTGCGGAGGTCTTTTGAAGTTTTCACTGCGCCCTACCGCGTACCGCCGGTAGCAATAGTTGCGGCATTCAACAGCGTCAGATCTGCGTTTGTTGACTCCCAATTGATCATCAATCACAACTATCACTAGTGCACATGGGTCCCTATTAATGAGTTGAGCTGTCGGCGTCGTAGTTGTACCTCGGAGATGGTATCCACGTAGTTACATTTTAACCTGTGGTTTTTGGCTCTTAAAGCCAGGACAGTTGATTCCTAAAACTGACTGGCTAGCAATAATTTGCTCTTTCGCGCAAGTAGAAAATGCATAATGCCCTGAAATTGCCATATTTCATTAGTTGTTTAGAATAGAAGCACATGTGGCTACTGTCTGAGAACAATATGCATTTGGTTTTTTGGAAAATTTTATTGTGGTTGTAGTTGATTTATTCGCACAAACATACTTCATCTCGAGTAAACATTGTGTGTATAAAATTAGATTCAACTACTTTGCGAATGAATCGCTTTCACTGTCACAGTAGTCCAGCCTAATAGCATGTCCTAGTGCTGTAAGTCCTAATATAATTATTAAATACTATTAAGATCGTGTAAGACAGACAGACAGTTTTGTTTTTTTCAAGCCGTTCTTCGAATTGGCCACATAAATGGATAGCTTTTACAGTATCACATTCTTTCTATTTTTTCCAACGACAAAAAACCTTATGCGTATCTTGGCTTCACAGCAAGATTTCAGTATAGTAGTGTGGACACGCCTTCAGCGTATATATATATATATATACATATATATTCTGAATGGGTATGGGTGACAAGATGACACAATGCTTCCTCGAAAGAAAGCACTGAACAGACGATGGAGTACAGGTAGATGGTACAGAATAGGTACGGAAGGCTCCGGACGGATGCGATTCAAAAGAAGGTGCTCCTTTTCTGAGCGACAATTTTTTTTTGACTGTTTTTTTTTTTATTCTCTTCATTTGGCCGATTGTTGGGTGACTCTAGGGATGGATCTGACGACGAGGTGTCCGCAAAAAACTGCGAAAAAATTGAAGGTGCAGAAAAAAAGAGCTTTAAAAATTGAAAGAGGTTCGTTTTCGTAACAGATGTCCGAATCAACTTTAAGCAGCTTTAGTCCCGTGGCGCTTGCTGTATAGGATCAATTTATGCTAAGGGACCGTAAGCGATTTCTGAGAAAGCAGTGTCATACCTACATTTTACTTGACCTGACTAAATTCACATGATACATAAGCTATCACATCAAAATATGTGAATCTCATGTGTCTTTGTTAAGGACTGTTGTGGCAATTATATTGAAACAGGAAATTTGGTTATGTACGCCTACAAAGCCATAAAAACGTAACAAAATGCGTACAATACTCGCATAATAATGACAATATATGACTCTAAAACATCATAGCATTAAAATAATAAGTAAATAAGTGTCACATAAACAAAAGGCAAAAGACATTGACATCGATCATTTATGTCAAGTTAACATGAACTATAAATAGCAGTCTTTAAAGTGAATATTGATCATCTGTAATATGTGAATATTTGATTACTTGATTTAAATCTTAGTATTTAATAGTAGAGAATCAAGGTAAAGGACCCTACGAAAAGTCTACAGAGATTCTTCACACACATTCTTAGATGGGTTATGGCAAAATAGAGCACGTCCCTATAGCGTCCACGTGCTTGTTCTTTCAACTTTTTCTATTCTGATTCCGCGACTGCAAAATAATTTACATCCAAAAACACGGACTTGATCTGAATACGCCACAGTAGTATTTATGCTTCATAATTTAAGAGGTATTTCTGAGAATTAAACGAAAAAATCAACACTTGTACGAACAAGTACTATATCTTTGCTGCGTATCTAAGAGTAATAGGTGCCATATACAAACATGCGATACGCACAGTAAATAAGTATGCATCAGCGATGCATATGAGGTGGAACTAAACCTTATTTCTGTAGTTACAATCACTCCGTAGCCAGTGGTGCTGCTGTTTCTACTGCTGTCGCATCTGTGGACATTATTTTCCGCCTGAAGGATTTTCAAGCCTCAGACCGTTCTCTTCATCGCCCGCCCGGCTGCGCGTCCGTTCGAATCCGCCGTAATTTTAGCCCATCGCGCATTTTCAGAAGAAACGGTTGTCTCGCTTGCCGCTGCTATCACTGCAGGCGAGAAGAGCCGTTTTGTGAGGGAAAGATTTAATATTGGCCTGTTTGAGCAGGCGACATGTGCCGTTTCTACTGTACCGTTAGAGAAGAGAAAAATTGAGAGAGCATCAAAGAGTACGAGAGCGTGGGGCAGAACAACATATACTAATGTCGCTTGTCTAGGCAAGTTGAAATACGTCAGTTCAGGCCAAAAATAAGCCGGGGGAGACAACTCAAACTACCCCTTTCTCTCAACGGTTTTTCCATTCTGAGCCACCCACGACAGATTCTGTAAAGAATCGTCAAGAGCTGTAGTAGCGGACGACACTGAAGCTTTGCCGTTGTGTCACCACGTCAAAACGACATCGCTAGCAGAGAGCCGGACTATGGGTACAATAGTATTTATAGCCGACAGATCTGCAGCTGCGTCAGCCAGCACCCACCTGTCGGTAGAAATAAATGACTACGATAAAGGGCAAGTGGGTCCGGTAGACATCCTTTCAAAAGCACTATGGTTTGAACATAACGTGGTTATAAAACGTGGTTAATTCAGGTTTATAATCAAAAAGCGATAATGGCTAAATTGCACAGGATCAGGGATTGTTTGTCGTTTTCGCGCGGTGTTTGCAGGGAGTTTCGTTTGTAGCTGTCAAGTTCGGCTATGGTATAAATCGAGCGGTGGGATGTTATACCCATATTCTTGATTCGTTCAAGATCCAGCCCCTTCTCGATGAAAAGCGACACATCATTTCTTCTATCTATACTCTGTGAGCTGTAACTGTAAATTGTAACTGTAAACAAAAATTAACCGGAAGCAATCATTATAAAAATATTGACCTTTACGTATGGATTTCATAATTAAGCACACGACAAAACTAAATACCTTTGCTGTCTTTAGCATTCATTTTCACCAGTCAACAAATTCACTTGCCAAACATTGAATTATATTGTCAGTTCAATCGAAAAGAATACATCAGTGTTTCTTTTCATTCACTTTCCATAGTCTGACTCTTCGCACGGTTTCCATTGTGCTGTGTATGTGTGCGAATACAGACGGCTTCCTTATCACTGAATTACATACACACGCCTACCATACAAAATTGAACGCCCTTAGCTGTGCTTCATTGTCGGTTTGTTAGCTTACTCCATCATATATATTCTACCTAGTCTGTTGAACCGAACAAAGCAGTCTAAACTGTTGACGCTCGTCCGGCAGTTTCCGATTACATCCGTTTCTCTGCCACCACCACCACCAGCACCATCGCCACTGGCCACCAACGCCACTTCTCTCTATGCGTCTGCGTATTCATCTGTCGGTGAATTCACAGCATCAGCAACGGCACCAACAACCCCTGAATTCGAACCTCGGTAACGTTAGCAGAAGTCAATTCGAATTTGCGGATGACGACGACAACGGCGGCGGATGAACTGGCGAATTTGTCTCGTCCCTTTCGTAGTTCGATTGGTTTGCCTCGTCGACCGTTGATTCCCGTGAACTGAACATGTGAACGTTCGTAGCTGCTTCGCTTGAGCTCACGATATTATAGTAGCACAAGCATTACGGCCATGAACGGTGAGGCAGGTCGACTCCTCGTTAACGTTATGATGCGTCAATATTTATCGATATTTTTTTCTTTAAATCTTCGTTTTTTACTCTTTTGTCTTGTAGCTCTGGCAGTGACCACGGCTTCGCTCTGCCCTGCTATCGCTTCATCTAGTTAGGTGGCGGTTTAGTTCGCTGTATTACATTGGCATTAATACGAGTTCGCCTGGAGGCCGCCTCGTTCCCACTGGTTTTCAAATAAACACCATCAAATGGTGTTAGCGCTTTTTGTGGATAAAAAAAAAAAAAAAAAACGTTTGTCGTTATTCCTATTGTTGTCCTTGTAGTCGGTGCAAAAATACACAATCTGTTCACTTGGCCGAGCTTCCTTTCAACGACGAAACATGAAAACAGCTGAGTCGAATTTCCAAATATTTTCAACCGTTCCGTCGCTGTCTCATGATCTTAAGAATTATAGACGGATCATTACTTGAATATTACTGGCTAGCCCACACGTAAGATTGTCCTGCAAATGCATCCTGCAAATGCATCCTGTCGCAATTGCTAGACAAAGTGGAGCAACTGGAGAACTTTTCAAATTTCAGCTTCTGCACCCTTTTTACTCAGGCAGCTTCTGCTAACGTCCTTGGGTGATACAAAGGTCACCTGGAAGGACGAAGTTTTTAGAAGGAGTATAAAACTGACAATAGCATCGTTTTTTTAATGTTTGTCGTTTAGTCATTTAGTGTCGTTTGAATCAATCAGTTGATTGCTGGCCTTCTGCGTTAAGAAGAATGAGACAGTAGTAGAAAACAGCAGAGGCGGGGAGTAAAAAAGATTTATTGCGAAGTATTATGAATTTTCATGACTTCAGCTTGGCTTCATGTATACAGAAATACAGGGCGACCTGTATTTCGCCTGAAAATTGACTTAATTTTCATAACTAATAACATTCCATCGAAATCTACTGGTGACTTTTCATGGCTCTTTCACCGCTGATAAATACTCAAAAAGAGTAAAAACGAAGCGTAATTCAAATAGGTAGAACTGCACAAACGTGTACCTACGAACCGTGATTTGAGGTATCTTCTTTTAGCAGTTGCAAGTCAAATAGTAAAAGGTTATCAGCCAACAAACAGCTCATCAACAACTAAATCGTGAAGAAATTGTGATGATGATGATGGTGTCGAGCAGGATTGCTCATGATCGGAGTAATCATGCATGTAGGTTGCGTCGGCGTCCACTTTGACAGTTTTGTTTGTTCTCTGCTGGCTAATAGGACAGCGTAATACTCAGCTTGTGTGAATATGTCTGCGTGTCTGGCCATGGCAGATCATCTCGCTACAGCAGGCGGCGGCGGCGGCGGCGGCAGTAATGATGAGCCGGTGAAGATGATGGCAGTACTTACCCTGGTGGTGGCTGATTTTAGTTCTGAGGACGAAACTGCTGGAGACTGCTGGCTGGTCCTCTCGCTGGTGGTGGTGGGGGGGGGGGCACGAGGAGTTGATCGTGAAAAATCGTCAAAACTATCTCTATCTCCCGCTCTCTGGTTATCCGTCCTCGCTGCCTCTGTTGCCATCTTTCCTTTGGGCTCGCTCGCTCGCTCACTCAGTCGATCGAGATGCATCTCTCGATACGTCTCGAAGTAGTCGAAGTAGTACTGCAGCAGAGTAGATGATGGAATGTGTGTAGTAAATGAGCACACAACGAGGGAAGAAGGAGGAGAAAAGAGGTAAATTTAGGGTGGCGCTGTTGAGTGGAGGAGGAGAATGAACGAGGGGAGACGGCAGCAGCAGCAGCAGCAGTAGTAAATGCGCTACGGACTACTATGGCCTTATCTAGTGCCTGCTGGTCGGATTCGTGGTCATGGTGGCTGCAGTGATTCGAGGTCGTTCCTGAAGAGGCAGATGGCAAAGCTGACGACGTGATGATGATCATGATGATGACACTGATGATGAGGATGATACTGACGTTGATTGTGGCAGTGTGATGATTATGATGATGATCTGCTGGGGAAAGAAGCTAATATCGGCTAGAGAAAATGGTTTCTCTTAGTACTTTGCTTTCTCTACAGCTTTGCATGTTTCAGAGTTCAATTAACGATCCCTTCTCCTCATCTCACGTAAACTTTAATGATGAGTCACTGGTTATTATATAAAGAACAATGTTATAGAATCTTCTAGTATATGTACACTTAGATGCTAGGCAGAGGAAAAACACTACTAAAGGGATAAAATGGCTTTTCTTACGTTGTCAGTCTTTTTCATGTCAACTACAGCATACATCCTGTCTCCTCTTAAGAAATTAGTCATCACCGAACAACCTTATTCCAAAAACATTGTTTGTCAATAATATGTACTGTTTAAAGTTGTACGATCTATCCCTAGAGCAACCATAATGGCATTTATACGAGAAAAACATGCATGCGTTCATATTCGGAGATGCAATATTCCTGTGAACGAAATGCATAGAAACCAGTCACAGTCGGTTCACAGAGAGAATCGTTTATTAAACACACAAAATTTTCCAATACAGTAAAATATTTGACTGATATGACAGAATGATTTTAGTGATAGGCTAAACGTTTACTGTAGCTTCACTCACTTCGTCATCCATCTAGTCAGTCCTAAAAAGACATTCCAAGAGATTATTGTCCGTATCCAGTGTAGCAGAGCGAAAATACCGAAAAGCACAACTTTGATACAAATTACGTTGGCTGAGTTCGTACAGCTGGCATGATGAGGTCTCGGGTGTTGGGACCATGGTAATGTTTGTACCGCATATGGAGATGTAGATTCTTCTTGTATTATTTTTCTGAGACATATACTATGTAGTGTGTAGAGTGTTCTCGTCATTTCGATCTTGCATACATATGATTCCGTATGTACCAGCCCGCATTATATCGCATTTGCCCTGCTTAGCTATAAGCATTTCTTCGGTCGTATTTCACTGCCACTTCGTCTATTGGCCTGATCTATTGTTATCGTTGTGCCAAATCTTGTGCACAAATTATGCCGCCATCGCTTTTTCTGTCTGTTCCATCCTCCGTTCGGTTCATCATCATAGAAGGCTCTGTTAGTAGGGTTGATGGTCGCGGCAGCCGCCGTTCTTTTTTCTCCGCAGAGGAGTTGCTGCCGCCGCCGCCGCCGCCGCCGCCATTGACTCGTTCGTCGTTGGCAGAATATTTTTGCTCCCTCGATTCTGCTGCAGGAGCGAACACTTCCTTCGGGTGTTGGCTAGTGAGTGCAGTTTATCTAGAGGAGCCCATCTCCCACTGACTACTTTCGGATGGCCACACTGTTGCTATCCCGGCGTCCATCTCCTGAAATCATATAGTGAAGAAGAAGAAGAAGAAGAAGAAAACGGTGATGGAGAAGATGGTCGCAGTAAACGAGGCAACCAACCACGTGAAACCCGATGACCAACAACACTATTGCCGGGACGAAATAGGCCAACCTACCGCTGTTGCCTTACTGCTCACCAGTCGTACGAGCACAGCCAAACCAAGCCAGCTCCTGTGTTTTGTCACTGGCTCACGAGTCTAATAGTATTTAGAATGGTATCTAATTCTTTGCTTATTGCAACCATTTTCGGCGACTTCGACTATTTTTTCGGCCACTGATGCTGACTGCTTCCTCCCTGTTAGACCTACACTCCGCCAACAGCAGCAGCAGCAGCAGCATCGTCACAAACAATACCGACACCATAGAAGCAACCAACATTATCGGCGTAGTTATGTTGATGTCCTCCTCAATCTGGACTTTCAGTCCAGCCCATTTCTATTCTTAAAAAGCGCCCAGTGTTCTTGTGTTTCGATGTGCGTGTGTGCTTATGTGTGTTCTACGGCAACGTCGACATTGCCTCTTATTTTTCTCTCTCTTCGCTTCTGCTGATGATTTTAGTGCTGATGATGCCAACTGTAATGCTGTTTCTGATGCTGGTGGTGGTTCGGCTGCCTGGTGTCTTTTTTGCTGTTGTTTTTGTTGCAGAAGGAAGGAGAAGACGAAAAATAAGTTGTAGACGACCTCTATGTTCCTCTCTCCCTTCTTCGTCATCTTGTCTTCATTATCTGCTCTGATCTTGCCTTGATTTGTCTACCGTTGCAATGGTCGTTGTGGACCTGTTACTATCGTTGCTGTCGTCCTCACCATCTTTGTTGTTGTTGCTGTTGTTGTTGTCGTTGCCGCCGTTGTTGTTGTTGTTGTTGCTGTCGCTGTAGCAGTACTTGTCGTTGTTGTCGTCATCGTCGTCGGTCTTCTTCACCTTGTTAGCAACTGCATTATCATTATTATGTGGCGGCGGCGGCGGCGGCGGCGGCGGCGGCAGTTTGGAAAACGACAACGTCCTCGTCTATTGCCGACGAAGCAAAAGTAGCAACACCAACACCGGCCGCAACCGTTGCTTCTATCTAGTTTTTTGGACCGCCACCACAAATGTACTATGCCTGCAACAACACTAATAATAGCACGAGAAATGCAGACAAAGAAAACGCGGAAAAAGAAGAAGTTGCCGAACAAGTACGAATGTTGTTTCCTGGGTTGAAAAGCGTTTGAAAGGAAATCTGAGATAGGCAACCAGTGGACTTGCTTCTGACTAGAAGGCAGAACAACTTTAAGAAGCATAAACATGCACAGGTGCCAGGTAGACACGATTAACATTTGGTGCTGTATTGCAAGTTGCGTAGTATCGTATTAGTATGGTTTCTGTCAAAGTCACTCAGATTAGAACGCTACCTAAACTTCAATTTGATTTGACACGTAACACAATGGCCTCTAGGTTGTGACGATGTTTTATATATTAATAGGTTAACAAACCAGTAGCCTTTGCCTAGCTGTTGGTGAAAAGATATGCTTCTATATGAATTAAATCATTTCCTTTAATCGAATATAAGTTGGCGGCTGCTGTACTCTAAGTTGCATTGCTCATACTCAGATTTTTACGTAAAAGTAACACAAAAAAGAATCTTAACCTGGCACTATTGCAGACATACTAGCTATGACGGAAGATCACTATTTTTTTTTTTTGGTTTTTGAAACGACAACTCGAAGGGCAGGATATAAGCGAAGGCGACACCAGATATATCTTGCGGCGCCTACCTGGCTCGGGACATCTGTGCCTGGGGACCACAGGCAAAATGAAACGCGAGGCAACACAGGTGTTGCTAATGATGTTGTTGTTGTACAAGATGCAGCAGTGGATAAGCAAGCGCATCATCACCACCATCGTTATCACCATCATCATCATCATCGCCATCAGATTGTTCGCGCACATACGAAATTTAGCGGCGGCGATTTCAACTTGATTTGCATCCACCATCCTATTGAGAGACCCTAGCGTCTATTATTAGTTGTACGACTGTACCAGCGTCGATGAGTGACAGACAGTAAAATCTCTCCAGTCCGAAAGGGATCGTCAAAGAAACAAGCGAATTGTCTCTACTATTTTGTGGTGCCTTTCACATTGGCTATATACAGACATCCCTAATTTGGTTCGCATTTGTTCATCTTATTTATCCAGAAGGAAACAGCAAGCGTATTTGGAGGAGTTTCTGCGGCATGTCATAATGAGTAAATGTTGACCTGTTCGACAATGTCATTGAAAGATGTTTTTTACGGCGCGTCATTGCTAGTACACCTTAACAGCTAAGGATACGGTTGTTTAGATTCAATGTTTCTTCTTCCTAACATAGACTCAAATGTCTTTACTCAGTTTCAAATAGAACCACCTCTGCTATCAAGGTGCAGGATTTGCAACAATCATTAAGGAGTCATCATCACCATTAGCATCCTCTTCTTTAATGACTCCTGAGACTCCGGCTAATGAGATAGCTATAACTGCATTCGCTATCAACAAAAATGTTGTTGTTGTTGTTAACAGCGTCTATGCTTGGAGATTACGCGCGAAAGTGTGGATGTCTGTGAAGTGCGTATCCTACTGAGTATTATTGCTTGCTCATGGTAATACCCTTTTCTGACCCCACCTCATGTAGCGAGCTAAAGAGACTTGTACTGGGGTGAATGAGCTAGCCGGGGCGGTAAAATGACCGCACATTATTATTGACATGGGGGCTTAGTTGCTACCCGACTCCCTTCGCTTTCCCACCAAATGCATAAACAAACGAACACGGGCACGCGTGCACACACATCTTTATTCTTTCATCCATTTCGCTTTTTCCCTTCCTTGCTCTCTGCTTTGCTTACAATGAAGAAACATCGAATATCGTGAATCTCGTTCCTCTATCAGCGGCCTCTTCGACGATGTGCATACAGAACTGGACAATGATTGGACAAACTATATGCAATTAAGTTATCGTAGAGGGCCCTCAATTGACGCCTATTTTGATCGTTCGGGGAAACGAAGGTTTTTCATTTTAGTATGCATTACCGTAGGGAAACAAAGCATATTACTGGTTGGTCATTTTGCTACTTAGAATGTATCAAAATTTGGGCTGATTTAGGAAGTAGGCAGGTACCGAGCCTTTTACATTATGCTCACCTGCATATTTTACACAAATATCCAACGTAGTTTTTGGTAATTTTAAATGGCGGTCATCATGTTTTTTGTTAATTTGCTGTAAGTTCATACATATTGATTTGATTTGGTAGCCTGAATTGAATGCAGGTAAAGGTATCTATAGAATTGCCTCTGACAAAAACTTTTACGCCTGAATTCCTCATTGAGTGTTCTTTTTATTAGCAGTGATGGCAGACCTGATTATGAATGGTGATCAGTCACGAGCATGCTCCCTGTGCGATTGGCATATGGCGGCATTTGTGTATTAGATCAGACACCTATTGATAATTAGAGAACGAGGTTTTTATATAACGAAAAAAGGGTTTTCGAGGCGAATTTCACGGAGTAGTCGCCAAATTCAAGATGTGGCACAAGAACAAGTGGTAACCTGCCACTGGCTTTATTTTGTTGGGTGAGCTCTAGTAATAACCCTTGCAAACTAATTATTTCTCCAATAAATCTTCTTTTAGTTGTCACTTGATTATCTTCGGTGGCATAATACAATGCGTACTTAAGCGTTGGTTTGCAAGTGTTTTTATTCGTTTTTTTTCGTATAGAAAAGTTCAGATTAACATCGCGCATTTTGTCACGATATTTTACTTTATGTGCTGTGTTAAAAGCAAAGCAATACACATTGAATCAGCTCTACGGAATAAACGCAAACGAATTCCCAGTAAGTATTTGAAAATATAAATTTCCCGTTTTGATACACCTCAATTCAAAGTTGCGTTTAGTGTGCTACAATGGGAAATAAGTTCTAATGATAAAATACCCTCTGGGCTAGGTAAGAAACCTCCCTGTGGGTAGTGCCAAGCTCAGAAACACACCAACACCCGATAATTACGTATGAATTAAAATTCCCGCACATAAAAACAATATTGCCGTTGCCGGACAGACCGTTTAGTCGCCGTTTGATTGAAATGTTTTTTCCTGTCGCCTACTAATGTTTTGGAACACCAAGGATGTATCATAGGGACACGCAGTAGAGTGACAGTAATGAATTAATTCCTTTTTATTCCCTCGGTTAGTTTCTATACATTCAGTGATCATAAGAATATTATTCGACATGCCAATGTGCTGGTTATGCTTTTAGTTCATTTCCATTTCCCTAAGGAATTGAACTGCCACCGCTAAAATTCAAAAATAACAAATTGATGGGAGCTAGAAAAATGCAGCGCGTTTTTTGCTCGTGTTTAGCGCAATATATATATATATATATATAT
>MNPL01000581.1:0-11162 GCA_002081605.1 Tropilaelaps mercedesae
TATATATATATATATATATATATATATATATATATATATTCCCGTACATCTACATCATTTCCAGGCTTTGTGAGAGACTCGGCGCGGCGAAATTGCTGAGCTCAGCGAAAGATAAACGCGAAAGAATGTCGAATTTTCGCCACGGTTTTTGTCGCCCCGCAGGTTAAATGTTGTGCCTAACTGTAAAGAGGAACGGCGCACCGTTAGTGATTCCGGGGAAGAAGTCGAACAAGAAAGGCAGAAATGCCTACGCTTGGGTTTCCCCATTGGATCAAATGGATAATAACAATATTACAGCTGTTGTACTCGTGAACGGATACGACATTGAATTCCAAGAGCCGTAGAACGTTCCCAACCATCTGACTCATGCATATAATGCAAAAGCCACTAATTTGTGTCGCGTATCTCTCGTCGAAATAGCCTGTCTCAGAGATGTCATAGTTATAGTTCTCACCAGGCACCATTACAATGCACCGTCGACTCCTTTGGAGGAGCAGGTTGATCGGGAAATCAAGGTTAGCCATGTGCTAATACATTACCACAAGACAAGGCTTTAGTAAGATGGTACACACATGTCAACCGCCACAAGTCGAATTGAAATATATTTGACGTTTAAACGCACCAAAATGAATTGACTCAAAATAAGCTTCAGGCTGGCAGTACAAGTAGGCAATTCGACACGCACACATAATTGAAGCAATTGGCACACATTATTACGGCTCTCATCCAAGCACACCCAGTATTGATATCAGGTTGCCGTTTTTTGCACCTAAGATGTGCGACCATCGACGGAGCTGCCCGGCTGCTACATGTTCTCAGCCTCATCATCATCATCACCCCGTTTTTCCACCGGAAAATCTCACCGACGCCCTCCAGACTCCCCGAAACATGAAATTGGAGCAGGCCGTTCTAGCTTTTACTGTTAACACAAATACGCACACGTCTGACACGGTCCTACACTGTAGGAATCGCACGTACATTCGACGACCGGAAAACGTATGACAAGCTACATTTGCAGAGAGCGTAGCCTTGAAGCGAATCCAGAGGTGCACCTACTGAATGTCAGAACGGAAGAGTGCAAGGAGAGGCATTGGCTGAAATGAACCACTGATAACAGACCATTCGCTTTCGGCAGTGGGCAGAGAACGAACGAGCTAGCGATTCTCGTACACACGCACCGACGTCACGGACGACGACGACGACGGCAGCGGCGGCGGCGGAGTTGGGCCGCCACTTGATCACAGCTGTCTACCTACCTTTTGTCCGGCTCGATGGGGCTGGGTTTCAGATGTGTTAGGCCGTTGGTCACTGAGGCGGCCTCAGTTAGTGCTTAGGGACCTGTAGCATTGCCGATTCCGACCGAACGCTAGCCGAGACTTGCATCGAGCGAGCCCCGAGGCACTGGTTTTCATGGAGAGTGGACAGGGTTGCTGTGGTGAGGGTGGGAAGGGGGTAACGAAGGGCGAAAATCGCGAATTTGCAATTTCGCAGTGGACTCCGCACGGTTAGGAGAGCATAGCGTGAAACAGCGCCTTGATATTCTGGATGCTATCACTCAGAGAGACGGCCCCCACAGGCGGTCGACGCAGTCGTCCAGAGACATGGTTGGAAAACAACACAGCAGATCGTAACAGCCAGGCATTCACGAGCACTTCACGTCAATATAGGCCAGCAGCACCAGCGCAATTGGCCACATCTACCCCAAGGTAGAATGTAAATAAAACAGCGACAACTACTGTCGGCGGCTGGGACAACGCATCTAAAAAAGTCTTTGCAGAGCAAACACGAGTGCAGACGACGCGCTTGGCGCGAGAATTTGAATTGAAGGCCGCGGAGCAACAGCAACGAAAATTAAAATATTTCATTAGCAGGTATTGATTTTGTCGTTTGCGCAATCAATTTGATAACTGGTTTGATCTAGATATAGACTGCTTATTATTTAGAACTTTGGAAAAAAGAGGTTTCTACAGAGTGTCTAAGCAGCTTATTCTGCTAGGGAAATCTCGCCGTAAATGTGTTATTAATGATGTGGAGAAAAACAGAAATATTTAGTTGTACGATGTCAGATAATCTGCTGGCTCCAATATTGAATCAAATAACACAAAACAACAAGCAGTTCGTGTTTTTCGTTGTCGAATAATATCTGTGGCCATTATATATACAACATTTTCTCAGGCGTACTAGGATATTCAGAAAAATTGTCCAGTTTTGCCTTTCATGTCTACGCAGAGACACGCTTAAAACAATTAAAGCGATATGTAAAAATAACCGCTTTTTTTGATTGACGCCAGAGTCTCTCAACTTAATAATTCCTTGCCAGCACAAACGCTTCCGGTCAGTATATAAAAAAAGGGCAAGACAATCCAACACATATAAAATATCCGCGAAATAGTTTAGATCTATTCAGACACACAAACTACTTCTTTAGTGATTTGGCTTACATGTCCCAAGTTATCTAAAAACCTTGTCAGCGCGCAATCACAGACAAAACGATTGGGGTGCGAGAAGACGCCCGCTCTAACCACAAAATAATCGTCGTGGTAAGCTGGACTGATAGCAAGCCTCGCCGCTCTCTATGAGGGTCAAGAATTGAGAGAGTCAATTCGGACTCCAGCAAACAAAGTCTAAATGTCATCCGATAGCACCTTGAGAGGAGAGAACGAAAGAGAAAGCTGGGGTCAAATAACAGCAGCGCGTACAACATAATTTCGCTTTACTAAAGCGTTGCGCTAGAAATCGAGCATTTATTTACCGTTGCTATACGCTAGTGGCCTGTGGATTGGCGAAATCTCACTGGAGTCCATTGCCAACGCGAGACCGTATCCCATCATGCTGGCCAGCAGTAGATGCCAGGTATGCTGAAGGTCGCCGGTTCGATTCCCGAAGGATGCAGGCGGATGGCATGTCGCATGTTACTTGCATACGTTTGTGCTGTGTTGACTAAGCAATATAAGACTACCGTTGGAACCTCGCATCTGGTTTGGAAAGGCATTAGTAGTTACGACATTTAGCAGGCGGCCATTCAACATTTTAAAGACAACTACACAGACCGAAAAGCGAGTCAACAAGGGACATGGGGAACTATTTAAGCGGAAGAAAAATGGAAGCTGTGTTTTCCCTCGAGAGCTCACGAGCAACGGTTAGCATAACTCGTTTCCGCAACTTCCAAGATCGGAGCAATAGCACCACCATATGACAAAACGAGAGCTATAGAAGATGTGAGCTGAAAAAAGCGCATGAAGCAGGGCTGTTGTTGTTCTATAGACGCGATACTTTTAAGGAGGCAGCCACATGACTGAGTTCTGATTGAGGTGTGCAGAATCGGCTTTTCCTGTAAGGCTGTCAAGACAAAGAGCGAGGACGCGCCTGGTCAGGAAGCGAGGCGTTGGCCGAACGTTAATTTTCATAATATCTCGGTAAGCATAAAAGAATTTTCGTCGGGACCCTTATACAACACTTCATAATGATATGCATTTACAGGTAGGCAGTTATTAGGTATACATTTATGAACGAAGCAAATATTGCGATGGAGCTCACCAAAGGTTATTGATCAAAACCACGATTTGTTACCGAGTTTCGTTGAGAAAACGGATGAACGAGCAGGTTGGATATTTCTTTTACGTAGACCAATCACGCCAAAAATCACTGATCAATGTCTCTGGCCCCACGAATCACCGCTTTTTTATGTGACTCGAATAGATAATCCACGGTATTCGTAATTTATATGAGCTATAGCATTAAGGCAATCGTAGCTCCCCGTAAGGGCTTGCTAATCGCACGACAAATGTGTTAACAAAGGAATTGTCAGTTCACCCAAAAAACGAACACGAATTGACCTTCATTGACTGCTGAAACCCGGATCAATCTAAGGCAACGTAAAAACGTCGAAATATCATCGCCGGGCTTCCGGTAGATGAATTTTTTCGCTCGCCTTGTGGTTCTTTCGGTACCCGTCGAACACTACTGAGAAAATATATGCGATATATCGCAGATCGGAGGCTTCCAAACGCTGGGAGCGTTCAGTTTGTGAATTCTTCCAATTTTACACATACGGATTCATTTCTTGAAATACGTTCTTCGGCTATCTATTTTTTGTTTGTGATTATAGGTATGCATTTTTCTTTATGATAGGTCGAAGAATTATTCGAATATACATGTTGCACTCTATTTGAGGTCAGTTTAAGGACCTTCCGCAACCCGCGGGTTTGGCAGCGACTCACGATCTGAGAATCATTGCTTTAGGATTCCTTCCTCTACCTGCGTACAAAATAGAAAATGATGCGATACAGTGAAATAATTCGATTGCGTATGTCGGTTATACGACTCTTGCCATGCCTGGCTAACTACCGGTTATACCATTGGAAACGAAATAGCTTAGCTCCAACAGGCATGCCAGCAGCAATAACACACTTCGTCTCTCAGAAGCGATCTACCTTGAGTGTCCAGAGTACATGCAGAGCAGCACAATAGTACCTCTCTACCAAAGGCCAGTTTCATTCTTAAGACCAGATTCAGTTTATGCTGCCTTGTGAATTTTCAAAGAGGTTGATGCTTGTCCAAGATAGCGCGGCCACGATGCGTCCCAACCGAAGTAGTGCGGATGTTCATGGAATTATGATCGGGACTAGGACTATGGAAGATCTTCGCGTACGCAAGGCGTACCACCGTTGAAGGACCGTTGGTAAGAGTGCGTGGATTTGATGGGGGGTGTGTTTTCCTATTTGAATTTGGCGCCACCTGTCAATGCGACTTGTTGAACCCCCCGGGGGAATGACACTTCTGGCGTCTAGCATCGATAAGGAAGAAACTGGAACAAACCTACTCTACATTCGAATTCGTTTGCTTCGTTTGGAATTGTCCAAGACCCGTTTTAGGCGGCGTAGCTCGGACCTCTGCGGTGCTTCAGCTACAGTCGGAGCGTATGCGAACAACGAACGATGCATTCGGGCAAGAGCTTCCTGTTACAGACTCCTTAGACCGAACTGCTAGCAAGCGACGCATCGGCGAAGCTGCTGGCACTCATTGAGTTGAAAAACTACTACAGTCGTACTGGCGTACTGTCTGGACGCATCCAAATGCTTGTGTGTTGGCAGCTGCGTAAAGTCCCTATAGCATTTTCATAAAATAACGAAGAAACTAAGGGATACTATATTAAAGTATCCGCATTTTAAACAAGCTAAACGCCGACCGTTTTTAGCCGTTCTACTCTTTTCTCTAAACGCGTATACGAAACTAACCAAATTAGCAGTGAACCTTTGCATTCTGGAGAAAATCAGTCACACTTCAGTGCTAGCCCCAATAACATCAAATTTCTTACCAACGCACAAATGCCTTTTCTATTAGCAAAAGTCACCCTTCAAAGTAGTCGGTGGCAAGTCAATGTGTCTGTGCTTGTATCTTGCATTTTTAATTCTGCTCCTTAGAGACATACTTTTGTCCGACTAGTCGAGGATGCCCTCTCGTTTTGCCTTTATTCCGAACGCTGCCCTCGGCATAAGTTATACCCCTTTCGTTAGACCATGACAGGGCGCTGGTGCAATTCCTATGAATCGGGTCTCCCTCTATTTGCAATAACTGACGGATGAAGCGCCAATAATAAAAATTGGTTTTCATAAAGAATTGTGAACCTGACAATAGTAGAAAACGAGGCTCGTCCCAGGTGCTAATGATAGGGATCATTTTACAGAGGACTATTCTACTCAGCAGAATTGTCAGCCGTTGCTGTGTGGAGAGTATAGCATTTAAATTTGTCATATAAACACAAGTGACCATTTTAGGCTGACAGTTACAACATTGTAAAATATAACCGCGCGGCTGCGGTACGTGGGAGGTGCGCGCTGAGCTTGGCGCTCGCCACATCCCGCCTGTCGATCGAAGTCGTTCGCTACCTCATCGTACTATATTTCTTTCCAGGCATTCATTCAATGGACGAGGTAGTTCCGGCGATCACCACCTTCCTCGAGTCCATCATCGTGAGGTAACAACTACTCCTTTGCTCGAGTCACGTCAAGGTGCAACGTCATGTCGTGACGTTCGTTACCACTGGTGTCCCCCACGTGCTCCGCTCAGAGTGCGCCTTTGTGGAGCAGCTGTTCGACGACCAATCGCGGAGGCCAGAAAGCGTGCCGAGTTCTACGAGACGTGCCAGGCGGCGCGACAGCTGTGCGGCGGCAACGAGGCCGGGCCTGACGCTGTTTCGCAAGGTTGAGTTCCGGCGGGAGTCGGCCACAAAGGGTCGATGTCGTTCGACCGGTGGAAGCTGTTCGCCTCGCTCGACGACGTCCACCGGGGAAGCTCCAAATGGCGGCTTTTATTTATTGAGTGTCACTACTTGAGCTATCATATTATTAGAATTAAAATATGAATAATTCGTTCCTGCATGGCTGTGGCACTCATACAATGCCTATCAATAATAATATAACGTATTACTCTGGCGGAAGACATGTATGTAAAATACAATTTTCGTGCGATCTGATGAATGGATGTATTCTACATATTTTTAAAAATTTATGTATATATATATATATATTGTTGTTATACTAATACAATTACGATATTCAAAAAGTAATACACACGTGCATTTTCTGTTAATAAACGGTGCATTTATCTTGTAAAATTTGTTGCTGTCATTTATTAGCAATATTTTGTCAATTGTGTCGGCGGCTTGCGTGTGATTACGCCATGACGGCGTGAAGTCTGTGATTTTCTCTTCTGATTCTGCCTATAGGATTGGATCCGTCGAAAGTTAACCGTCTCCGAAACCGATGCATACATTCTCACTGTTTCAGGGTGTCGCCTTCACAAGCGGAGGCTGACAAATACGGAAGCGTTCCGTTGTTTGCCCAAACACAAACCGCCCTAGCGCGCGCTCAGGAGCGTCTCAACTGTGGGTGGCCGTTGAAGCAGCAAAACAAAGAAAAAACAAAAAGTTGGCGAAACCTGATCAGAATGGTTCGCGTTCACAAGAAACAGCACACGCAAGCAAAACCTGCTCAACTCTGAGTGCCTATTCGTGTCTAGTGGCTGAATTACGCGACCGAGTAGCGTCGACAGCGTTTCATCAGCCAGTATTTCTCAACAAGCGCCTCACTGAGGCTGCTCTTCGCCATACTTCATCGTCCGCCATTGCAATGGTCTTTACTATCGCTTTTGCATTGATCCTATTGAATACCCAGGGCAGTCAGCTGTTACGAAACGACTGCCGTGAATTAACGCTGTTGCCAAAAGCAAGTTGAGAATTAGCAACGTCCGATATGCAGTTTCAGTCCAATGGTGAACTGGCCTGAGTGGCGTATACGTATTCAATGTTATATGAAATATAGGGTGAAGCAGGCCCCTGCATCGGATCGAAATGGTACTTCAAAATGTTGTATCGACACTTTCGCGAGGTTCGATGCTTCGCTATTCGCTATCGTCGGAGATCACAATCGCCTGAAAGAGACAAACATGTCACCCATGACGGCTTCTCCAAATTCACCGAAACCACCTTCAACTCGTAGTGTGTCAACGGTGCGCACTGCAACGAAATTTTAGTCTGCCACCAATCCGCCGGAATATTGAGCTGTGAAATCTGCGGTGAGTCTTTCTATTTTATTATTTTTGAAGTATTTCTGAAGTTTTCTTGAACCCGGCGCAAATAGATTGTTACTGCGGTGAATAAGCTTCAAGCTTTTACACGGACAGAACCGCCAATATCCAAAGCACATTGGCAGAAAATGTTTTTGTACGTAAACATCGCACTACAAGCCTGTCTGAATTGGCATGTTTCGAAGTCACCCGCAAGATCTCTATCGTCATATTAATCTAATCGTATCCGCATTAATATCATACTATGCTGCTACAATCGAGCGTAGAGAAGTGTGGCAATTTTCGCATCTTTCGTTGATTGTGTTCAATGAAAGAAGGCCCATAAGTAATCCTACCTCGCTGTTACCGTTGCCCGATTCACTGCTCTGGTCAGTATTAGAATTGTCTCCTTGCTCGGCCCTCGATGACGGCCGGCTGACAACCTCCTCGACGACGCGACGGCTTTCCGAAGGCGGATCGGAGCCGGCAGAGTCCGTTGTGTGGGTATCGGCCGAGGAGGCCGGGTCTCTGTCTCGGCTGGGGAAGTTCACCTCGGTGGAGTTTTGGCTCGACAGAATACACGACGGCACTCGTTGGTCCACCTCGATGGGCGACGGAGGGCCCTGCTGAACAGGCCGTCGGAGCTGTCTTAGCAAATGGGGATAGTGATGGGCCGAGGGGGAATAGGCGATGAACGAAGGCCGGTTGGGTGCGTAGGGGAATTGCTGCGCTTGCGGACTTTGTACCCCCAACGAGGCGCCACTGAAGTTCGGGCCGGTCTAGAGGGCGGAAACAACGGTGAAGACATTTTGTGTTAGATTGTACGATGGCGCTAAGGAAATTGGTCAGAGGTTAAAGCACACAGTGGAAGAAAGGAAAGGGGGGCCTAAATGTTGAACGTGGTCGATTCATGATAGCAGACGACGTAGCGGTCAAGAAAAGAATGTCAGAGATGAAAACTATATAGCTTATGTCACAGCGGCAGATGTCCTACGACAACTAAGTGTAAGTGAACTTCGGGAAAGAGAAATTGCGTAAAAAAAGTACGTATGATCGGCCGGGTTCCATGCTTGACTTGATGGATGCGGCATGCACACGTGACAAGCAGTGAAGTACTTACCTCATCGGTTGGCGTCGATGGCACACATTGATCAGTCTCGCCCATTTCGACGAGACGTGATGGGGAAGCAATGCTTGCCTAGATTATGAACCTCCCTGAGAACGAGCTTAGGCCGATGCTAGAAAACGCTGCCTTCTGAATGCGCCCTATACGAAGTACATTTCTACGCCAGGCTTTCGCCTAACAGCATCGCGAATATCCTTTTTCATTTTTTCGAGATTGGCAACGGGCACAGCATTTAGCAGTCGGCAAGAAATATATTTTTGAATATAGCTAGTATGGAACAGGCTAATTATGTCTAACGGGTTGGCCTAATTATACGAATATTTATTCATTTTTAAGACAATGCATTTAGCTCCTATAACACTAGAAAAAATTGATAAATACTATACTGGCGCATGGACAGACCTGAGCGGGTTTCCCTTCAGATTTATTGCAAAACACTAAACCCGCTGCCTCACGGAAAATACTACTTCATGCAATGCGTTTAAGACGCCAATGCCGATATAACCGATCCGGCTCTATACCTAAATAGCCATCTTCGTGTTTTTAGTTATTGACTCACTGGCCAAGTTCCCCTCATCATGTGCCATTTCGAGTGGATCCACACATCCTAGAATCATCTCCGACGCCATCCGTCAGGCCAGCTCTTGTCTATGTTTGAACCTCGCTGTATGCATATGGCAAGATCTTGCCATTCGGGACGCCATAGTTAAATTCTTTGCTAAGAGACCGCTCGAATACCCCGAACTTCCCACTATCGCACAACGACCATGAAGGAACTTGTGTCCACCAATGGCCGTTTCTTTGCACCGCGAGGTGGCTTCTGCTACGGTCGCTCCTTGCGTGGACATAACGATCAGACGGTGATAACATTAACTTGGATGCCGCGGCCTCATTGTTTACACAGCTTCAGATTGTCTGATCTCGTTGTCGGTTGTCGTTCGACATCCGTAACTATTAGCGACAGATGGACATCAACTATTCAGATAATGGATAGACCCGGACGGGTGGCAAACAGGCGGGCGAAACATCGATGTAGCACTCCGACAACGATAAGCATTCCCCGTTCAACAACGCACTCGGCCCTGTGCGTTTAGTTGCGGACGACGAACGAGGAAGCGTGACTGAGGACTGCCTGGATCTGAAAACGGATTTCGTCCGCGGCAAACACACAAGGTCGAGTGCACGCGGCCCCGTGGTATACCCTCGAGATGTTGATCCGCTGGTGGGAATTTCTTGGCTGCTGGGTGGTGCTGACGCTGTACTTGGCGAGCGCCGATGAAATTCGTGAGTGCTACAACGAAATCGACGGATATTGTAGCTACAGGAGTGGTTTATTATAGTGAGGCAAAAGTTGCTACGTTGTCAACATTGGCAGTGTCTAGGTTTTCATGCATTGCGCGCCGAGGTGGAGCGCAGAGGTCGTCTGGAAACGGCTCCTGAGATCATTTTTACATTGGTAAAGATGGAGGAATATTTTCAACCTTCGTGAGCAAGAATGTCCTCCAAGCCAATACAAGGTCTAGTCCATAATAATTACCTACTTGCTGTCCAAGGATATACTGACGAAGTCGCCAGCGCACCTAGACCACACGTCCGTGCCTCGCAATTCCTTCGGTTAAATGATTTTTTTCTACGTGCTCTTTTGCTTTCTTTGCGACTAAGCATATGTGAAGAAAAAGGTGAATATAGTGAGCATCTGTGAAGATTTGATTATTTTATCGCCACTAATGGAACGCGTGAGCGTGAGTCCTTCCCCAGTCTGTAGCAAGCGAAAGCGTGCGAATAAAGATAAAGCAAATTTATAGGTAAAATATAAATGTTATCGTTTCTTGAACCTCGAATGTCTAAATCCGTTCTTTTTTGAGTAGTGCCGGGGCAGTCAAGTTCAAACTAAACAGAAAAATAGCAAAAAATATTTTCTTAATATTTCACCATGAAACAGTGATGGCGAATATAGCACTGGTCTATACGTTCGCAATTTGTACACGATTTTTATCTTGTATATATAAATATATATATATATATACAGCCTAAACTTCCGTTACACTCAATATCATTTTAATTTAACCAAGAAGAGTGCAGCTTCGCGAGGACAAATTCACCTTAAAGGATGTTATCAGATTAATTTTTGTTGGCGGTTTGCGGACTCTTCATTGCTTATGATGTACAAAATGCGCAGCTATGCGGTAGACTTGCATTACATCGCCTTTCTCGAGCCGTTGCTTTTCCCATTAAGCTGAAGAGCCAAAAGGCTCAAGCGTAGTTTTTTTTAGAACGTTGAAATCTCACAGATGCGTTCGTGGTGCTATTTGTCTATTGTAAATGTGCCAAATGTTCATATTTTTATCCTCTATACTTGAACAGGATACAAGTCGTATATGGCCATTGTATGTAAAATACAAATCTTTAGGGAATTAATTTAATACTGCGTAGATATATATATATATATATATATATATATATATATATA
>MNPL01000583.1:0-11883 GCA_002081605.1 Tropilaelaps mercedesae
ATATATATATATATATATATATATATATATATCCATGGGCAACACCACCGGTTAGAGCGTAGTGGGACTGGGAAAGCATTAATATGCTTGTCTTTCGTTCTACGTCTGGTTTGTGTATCAATCCAGAAACATAACGTCGTGATACTACCGACATCTAAATTTAATTTGTATTCAGTTTACGCGAACATAACGTCGAAGGCGAATCATTCTTTTTCTCAAGGTGCAAAATGAGATATGTTCTACGCTAATGAGGTATGTTACTACCAAAGTAGCCTCAGTTAAAGTATCATATGTATATGTATAACTATATGTATGAACAAATTACATGAGATGAACATTCACAATACAACTAGATTGTTAAAGATAGATAGTTAAACAGATAGTTGAAGGTTACGAAATGCATCTCGAAAGGTGCCTTATTAGTTTGCGCTAGGAAGATCAAGAAGTGTGCCGACTTTGAAAAAGGGTTTTTTTAGAAGCACGTGTGGTGACAGTAGCAGTATAACTATTAACTCGTAAGAGGGAGATAGCACAAAAACTGTCTTCTGATATCACCACTAACTTCACGTGCAGTAACTGTTCGGCTACTGCTAATTCCTTCATAAATCTGTTAGCAGAAGAAATATTGTTTAATCACAACAGGTTAAAATATTAAGTCATTCCAATTCGTCGAACACAGAATAATAAATTGAGAAGGGAGCGTTGTTTATATTCCAAAACTTTGTCTTGCGAGTAATTGGTCATAGATGTGTATTGTTCTGTCAGCGCGTCCGTATGTTCGTCTATGCAGCTGAAATAGTCTGTGCCAAACCTTTTATGTATATCCGGTCGTCTCGGTTTATCAATCGAATGTTAAGTTAAAAGAAATGGCTGATAGCCTGCTTAGAATCGCCTGTTTCGCTCTCTGCTAAGTCGCTTTAGTCGTTTGAGGATGGCATTCGTGTGTGGCAATTTTGTGTATCCCTTATGGCGCTAATGGTGAGATATTACGCTAGCTTCCACACCACTAGGCACATCCGTACGTACATGCGGACGCGACCCCAATCAGTCCACCGTAACATAGGGCAACTACTTCGAGTGTCTCTCATTGGGTCTTTGTGAAACACATGCCCATTGCTTATTCGGTTGCCAAGGCGAACGTGCAGAAGCAATAGGAAGGGATTGGAATAGCTGAAGGAGAATCAGGCCACGCAAATTCGAAAGCCAATTTCGATCCGAATTGCGTGCAGAACACCTGTATTGTAATCGTCGCAAGGTCCTGCAATCATATTGCGATTGGCGAAGTTTAACTATGACTTACGTCAGCAGCGTTGATTACTTATTTATATTCAAAGATGCGACCTCCCATATTAAACTAGATTGAGTGAATACGTGAGGCCGCCTCACTTGGCACAGGTAGGCACTCGTGTATTACATCGTTATGGTAATGATGCGTTTAGAAATGGGCGCAACGAGCGTCTAGAAATGCGATTTGGTCTGGGCAAAAATACTGTTAGGTCGTAAATGCGATGTAAAATCTTCTAGGGTGACGAGGAGACGGCAGGCGCACCTGACGGTTAGTCTTTGTTAGAATTTGTATATTGAGTTCTCTCAGGACCTCCAGTGAACGTTCAAAATAGTGTAAAGGTCTGATTCATTACATATTACATCGACGGCATTAGAATCTACTTTGATCAATAAAACATGACCTAAACATGATGTTGTGGCCGAGTGCCCTTTCTTAGCGTTCTCCTTTTACACTTGTTCATAGGAGGGGCGACACGGTTTGAATGCATAATCAGCGTACGCTATCAGAGAACTGTGTTGGCGAATGAGCCCACAGTTGGGTATGACTCCGTGCTTACAATAGCTCTTAATTAGTTTAAGAGCGGTTCACCGAATCACGTTGATGGGGCCTTTATGCTGACTCAGCCAATTATCGATACAATAAGCCTATCATTCTAATTTTTCGTCTATTTGCTTTTCAGTGCTTCGGCCTATCACATCGACTCATTCAATAGCATTAACCCAGTTGTTACTATCCAGTAAAGAAAGCAGCGTCTACCTGAAATGATGTTAGACATTGAATTGTGCTGAGTGCATCAATGGCCATCGTGGTAGGGAGTAACCGAAAAAAGTGGTCCAAGCAGCTATGACTGAACAATGATGTTTTATGATGGACTTGAAATTAAAAAATACAGGAACTTGTTACAGGAACTCGTTGGCAATATGAGTATGAGACCGACAGAATTTACTCGGAGTTTGTGTTCTTTTTTAACTGGAGATGTGTACTTAAGGTATCTTTTACCCTTCTCATTTCTACGAGGCTAGCCAGTGAATCCGTAAAGTAAGCACGTTATATGAAAAGCCTCATGTATACCTTAAGTCGGGATCGGCGTCTAGCAAAAACATTTCACGCGATGAGCTCGCAAGTCATGGTATTTTGGCCCTGTGGATCTCTCTGACTTTCCGTCCTTTCGTAATTCGGGCTTTTCATCAGTCTGTGGCTGTTCATTTTATTACTGGAATCCTATTCGTTAGGCTCCTGCTGCTTCGATCAAATCACACGAGTTGTCTCTATGTAGAGGGTCAAGCAGTGCACATAATACTCGCTCCATACGAGCGAGGTCTGAAGCTGCCCTCGACTAAAAGTCCAGACCACCATCAGAATAGAGTGGAACATTTTATGGTAGCATGTGATGGCTGTCTGGGTCGACGTTCGAATTGGAATGTCACTCAGGTGAACATCCTTAATTGCCTTGGACAAAAGCGTTCTCGTTAGGGTTCGGTCTGTACTGACCGCGGCCCTATCCTGCTTTGATGCCGTTGGTCATATACATCAGGCTACCTCGCCACTACTACCTACCGACAATCTTCATCAGCATTAGAATAGGATCTATTTTACTCCATCAAAAAATACAGCGTGAACGACGCTAGCGTTATCTGTCCTTGCATTTCTATGACAAGCACATAAAGCTACATGCTCTCGAGAATGCAAATTAAAATTATAGCGTGGGAGCATAGGTACACTAGCAGCTATCCGCATAATTTCTGATGCAGGCAGCTAATATCTGGGGAAGCTTGCAACAGGCTGCCCGGTTAGTTCGACCGTAATCGCCGGCCGTTGACTATGCATGCATCCACACTCGCATTCCTTATATACACGCTTACCGTGTACATATTAATAGGTCAATGTTGTCGGCTGAATTTATGGCTACCGTGTGAATGAACAATACTTATCACTTTTTTCCCAGTACCCCGCCGGTCGCGCAGTCGCCTAGCAATGGTAGCGTATAAAAATCAGAATTACTATGTTATGGTTATGGAACTTCACACCTGTTATATAACGTAGGTGCGTAAATACTGTTTGCCGTGATTGCGCGTTGAAAATTGCGCGTTCAGAAGTTGGTGGAACGCCAAGTAGTCGCCCGTGTTAGAGTTTTTGCTCCTTGATTGGGACTTATGCGTGGCAGGTGGAAGATAGAGGCGTCCAGGCGTCGAGAGGTCAGGAAAGAAACAAATCTCAGAGTGCGTTTTGCCAAAACTGCACATGCAATTATATTCCGTTCCTTACAAACAAAACCCAAAAAAGTAGGATTGTTGCGCTTTGCTACATTGTCAATTAGTAGCGATTGTGTTGCCATTATTCTGGCGTCCTTTCCGATGAGGCTTTTTCGATAGCAGAAGCAGGCATAGTAAGTGGCGGCAACGAATGGTTCCGAACCGACCGTGCCATTTAACCGCTCCAGCTTCCTGGTTAAAGGTGAGGTTTAGACTTTCTTGTTCTTGGCCTTTTCCCTTCGTCGTCGCCTAGGTGCCCACTCAAGGATCTAGACTATGCTTTTTCTTTTGTCTGCTTTGGTCTCATGTGGCCTGGCCGAAAAGCCATGTCGTTCTGTCTGATGGCAATGCTAATTATTCTGCAGCAAAAGCGGCATCAGCAAAACCTCAAGGAAGGGAAGAGCAGAAAAAAAAGCAGAATCCGTCCACTTCTTCTTCGATGTTTTCCAAGCGAGTGCTATTGGAGAGCTTACGCGACCACGGGCCCGGCTGTGGCGGACCCACAAAGGAAACGGAAGGAATAGTGATGGTTGCACAAATGATTAACGGAGAAAAGAACCGGAAAATCCGGTGATCATACACCATATATCCATGAATAATGATATACGCAGTAAATCATGTAAATGAGAGAGTAAAAAGTATAAATATGATGGAAGTGCAGTAGTGGAAATGAAGTCATAGCATCAAGCCAAATATAATCCTTTAATGTTGCTGAAGTTTACTCAAGTGCACGGTTCTGCCGACAGAACATATGTGCTTCTTGAACATGGTTGCAAGGATAAACACGTCCACGGATTAGTGTTTATTTGATTAAATTCATAGGCTTTATGCTTAACAGTATTCATATGTAGAATAAGTATACACTAAATATATCTCGCTTTACATGGATTTGTGTTTAACCAACTTGATTGAGCAATGTGTGTATTTCTCAACGCTGGAACCCAACTGTGTCTCATATGCTGAGAACTGACTGCTTACAAAGTGTGTTTATCAAGACATTATTAGATTAGAACTGCGCGCAATGTTTGCGCGCAGTTCTAATCTTAATTTAATGTTACGTAAGCGTATACCATAAATAGCGCCGCTTGCATTTACCAAGCAGAAAAATGATTAAGGCTACTTAATGTTAAACATCTGTATAAACGCATATGTACGACCAACGTTTACTTTTGTGTTCAAGTAAGCGTGGACGTTAGACAAAACAATATGAGGTTGGGGCGCAGTGTGATCTAAAGACTGAGGTTTCAACGCTAACATTTTCGAAGGGATGACGCAAAATGATTGTTAGTCACGCCAAAGATAGCCTCATATTGAAATCAAGGAGAAAACTATTTTTAAATTATTTTATCATTAACAATTGTAAAAGATTTTTGACAAATACCGCAAAATTAGCATAGAACTTACTATACTATAATGGCAAGAGCCTCACTCGTTGAAGATAAAACCAACAGTATTATGAACGGAATAACGTGCGGCCTTTTGGTGAACATGTGTTGTAACATGTGTGTAACGGTCGCTAATTTCCGTTCGAATCGCGCGCTAAGAGTACAGCAAATACTGCTATGCGGTCTAAGATACGTAATCTAGCATTGTTCGGAGATTCTAAAAGTTTCTAAAAGAAGAAGGAAAATGATAGGGTTTGCATAGAAAAAAAGCTTTTGCATAGAAATTCTTCTATATAACTCAGCTGCCTTGGAGGGTTTTTTGGCAGGTGCAACATACTCTATCAAGAAAGACTCGTACTGGCTGATTTAATCCGGATGATTTTTTTATCACCACTCGCATTGGTGATTTCCTGTACGTCATGTAAAGGAAAAACATTTTAAATAGTAACCAATCAGGCCGTTCTCAGCGATAGTAAGATTAAACTTTTTGAGCAGAAGAAAGGTGATCAGGCGGGTAAAGTTTATAGGATCAGAGAGAGGTCACTCGTTTGCCTGTGCTAAGCTATGACGATACGTATCCGAGGCAACAAGCGAATGTAAATAGTAAAAGCAAACGTTAAATTCAGCAAGAACCGATAAGACCGTGACGCCTATATATACATATATATAGACTGATACTGTTGTACGTTTGTTCATGTAATTTTGTATACGTATACCGATGCAAACGTTTGCATTAGTGTATACAAGGTCTAAGGTGTAAGTGAAAATTTTCACAATAAATTCTATTTTACTAGACACCGAGTAATGCCAGATCCTCTCTTTTATATAAAAAAAGAATAGATTACCAAATGCTCACTCTATTCGACAAACCTAACATAAATCGTGATACAGAGGGAAAAAGACTGAATATAATTAACTCCATCGGTTAAAACAAGTGTGCAGCCTTATAGTAGCCTCCTCGAAAGCTAATGTGGACGTCTTCAAAAGACAATACGAGCCTCGGTATTCTCAGCAACGATACTTCGAGCTGAAGTAGTATTTCGTGAATTACTAAAATACTCAGGTTAGACATTACCTGAGTATTATTGCATTCCGTAAATTTAATAACTGCCTTGTTTGTTTAAAAAATGTGTTTTGCGTTTTTTCATCTCCGCTTAGCTCATGAATCGGTGCCACACATTTTTCTTGCCTCCTGCTTGTGATTTTGCTCAACTATAGTGCAAACCATCTAGTTTTCGTTAAAATCTACAATGACGACATTTTGTGATGTAATTTGATGATGTTTTTCGTATTGGACTCTTAATTGTTTACCCATGTAGTTGTCTCTAAAAAAAGTTAACAGACAATCGACCAAGATTAAAACAGATCTTTAGTAATATCGCGCTTTCGTAGAATGTGGTTTAAGCCAATCTCGTATATAGCCTATTTTTCTCAAGTGACGAATATGGCCCGTATATTCTAAGATTACATGTATCGTTAGTTTGCTGTGATGAAATTGAAGGTGAGGGATAACAGAGGTTCTCAAAGATATGTCGCGCATCTTTGTGTCTGCCGCCGTGCCGCACAATTAATTTCGCAACAAACAAAAACAATGTAAGACTAAACAATGGCACTTCACGAAAGTTTTTATCGAGCAAGATAAGAATACGGTTGTAGGCGGATACAGAAAAACATCGGAGCATTATCATCGTTCTTTCTGCTGTCAGATGCATTTCTTACCAAATGAATTTCTACGTATACTTTTTTCCTTGATGACTCCTTATCCCGGCTAAGTTGGTCGACCAGACTAGCTGAGAGCTGTGCAAAATGGCTTTTCTGTGTTTCCCTATATGAACAATCATCAGGTAAAAATGGGATTTGACCTTTTAATAATTTGTGTAAAGTGGATATAGCAGGTTTGAGATAATTATGTAAGATTATAGCTCTTGAATAATCTGTCCAATATCCTTTAGAACTTACTTTTGTTGTAGTAGTAAAATGCTAACAGTGCACAGAATGGGCATCGTTCGTCATACGTTTGATAATCAGACAGTATCGCAATGAGAACTACCTGAACGAGGCGATCTGTTGTTTTATTTGTTTCTTCTTTACGTAGCTGCAGGTTATGCCTTTCAATGTAAAAAATGATCGTTCTTTTTTAACCAATTTTATGTCGGCATTGAATGTAATATTGTTGCTATCAATTATTTGTCTTTTGTTACTATTTTTCGAAACTTAAGCATTAAAGTTGCTGTGAAAAAAACTCATTTTAAATTGAATATCTCTGTTTAGACGTTAAGCCAATAGTGAACTGGAAATCCTTCCGATGAGCCATTAAGGATGTATTCACAGTTGTTGTGCGCTGAGTTTTCGTTCAGATTCTAAAAGAAAATTTAAAACGTGTTTACATTGCACGTGTTTTACGCACGGAAAGTGGAGAAAGCAGCGTCGTAGTTGTTTCATTGTTGATTAAAAGGTCCACCCAGTGAGGTGTACCAGAAGCCAAACTACGTTTAAGAGTAAGTCAGGTTAAAATATTTGTATTAACTTCAGTTTGATACAAGCAATTTTTCAAAACATCAGACGTGTTTTTCTGTGTTTCGAGCGCTTTTTGAAAAATCTATCCTTTGACCGTAAAACAGAATTAGGTGCAACTAGTAATTTTCTGTGTTGAAGGTAATGTATGCAACAGCCCGTATGTGTATGCTAGGTCACCTTACGGCGTTCTAGAAAAACGCATATATGCGATTCTAATATCAAATAATGAAAGAAGAAATTGTGGCGAAGCGGTGACTGTTGTGCTTGGACTGTCGGATTATAAGGCGCGAACGGCGCGAGTACGCCAAAAGTGTTATGGTCGTCGTAAGTGAAGTTTTCCTAACCACTGGTAGGTTATAAACCACATTTACAAAAATTGTAGAACTAGGTACATCACCTAAAAGACAGCTTGTTATATATTAGATAGAAGCACGCCCATACGAAGTGTTAACACTAACGCGAAAGAAAAATGAAAACCATTGTAAGAAGAAGTCACGTACACCAAGCACTGAATAGGATCACTCAATTTGCACCCTCATCTGGGAAAACGTAAGAGCTATCGTAGAGCCTATTAGAAATGCTGGGTCTCGCGATGAATCATCGTAAGTATCGGTTGAATGAGTGCTCTGTATTTTATTGCATCTTCGCGATATCAACAGGGTGCTGTTGTACAAAGGGATTTGAAAAATCCAGATAATCCTCACGGTTCACATGCAAAGGTTTACGTTTTTTCATGGAATAGTGCAATTTGGATGTGTTCGTAGTGCGATTTTGACGCGTATTTCCGTAGAAGCGACACCAACTCGAAATGGTATGACAAAATGATAGGACATGAGGCGAGACTCCGACCATATAATAAGAGTAACTTCGTTAAGACCACTAAATTCACTAACAAGCCTGCAAAAATACTAATCTACCACACTAATAACAGTTTAATAATGAACATATAATTTAATAGTTGTGTGATGTCGTCGGGGAAAAAGAGGTTAACTTTTAAGAAACTATTTTAGCTCATACTGACAATCCAGCTTCAACTTCCGCAGCTTCCGGTCTCTCTGAAAGTAGATTGAATTAGTTTTGAGCTAAATGCTGATGGCTGTAGAAAACTCGATAGGGCCGTGACAATCGAGGATGAGACGTACTAACAGACATAGCAATATACCCCGACTCAGGGCCCAATGGTTTTTTCTCTATGCATTCTCGGCCACGAAATCAATCGGATAATAATATAGGGTTATATTGGGACATCAATGTGCATAGTATTGCAAAGGTCATCCTGCGAAGTGAATCACATCATCTCGGAGTTGGCAGCAAGGGCCGCAATGCGTAATTAAAATGTATAGCAAGAAGCAGCACGCGTAACTAAACGAGAATGGTAATAAAGAATGAGTACGCGAAAGTTCTCACAACTCGTTGTTTTCTTAGATCGCTTCGAAATCAGATGAACAATTTTATAATGATACGAAACGAAGTAAAAAGAACTAACCTTCGTAATAAGCATATAACGAGGAGAAACACGTGTACAAATTGCAAAAACAGTGTAACGAAAAGAACCAACGAGCCAGAAGCCAGCCAAGGAAGCAGCTAAAGAGCGGCGTATCGGTATTGAGCTTGCTAGTCATGTTAGACAACGACTCATAGAACGATTTTACAGAAAGAATAGCAGCTGTGAGGATTGAACACTGTATGCTGCATACAAATATCGTCAAGACTTGTGTAAGGAGGTGGCTGCAAAACTAACATTTGCCGGTCCGGATCATCCTGATGACACATTTCTTTGTTGTTTTCGAGTACTTAAGGTTGTTACATAAAAGATGTAAACGTTTGTGGAACCATTTCACTCTTTAACTCTAAACATAGGCGTCTATAACATCATCGTTCTCCCTCTTTTTTATATACATATTAAGGAAAATTTGAGAAAAATAATGCAAATGTGTAATATCGGGCAAAGCAAATAGTTTTCTAATGCCCAAAAACGCTAGTCGAACAATGCTTTTATTTTCGTACTTGTACGCAAAAAGCCCACCTCTTTTCGACTTTAATTTGAAAATAATAGTTCTCTGAAGCATTGTAAGTGGCTAAATTAAGCAAGATGGGCTTCAATGCTAGGAAAAGTGACTTATAACTCAATTTAGTTTTTAATTTCGGTTCCGGCTGTTCATACAAAACCACACACGAACTCACATAGGGTCTATAGCCATTCTAGGTACTGTCACCACTGGCGTAGTGCGATCTCGACGATACTCAAATGAAAATATATTGTTGTCTGTGACCACTTTCACTGGTGTGCTCTCGCTCCCAACGCTCATGCATTCAAAATTCAGGCTTGGACTAAACTGATATCGGTAGCGCGTATATTACGTTGTCCAATACTCTAGTGAATTAGCAAGAATTAGTCTCACATTTCTGAAAACCACAATGTCAGCCACATAGTTACTATTTCTCAATACAGACAATTCAACTATAGGTATCGAAAGTAAAGAGACGTAAAACAAGCACGACTTCTGGGCGAAATGCTTGCTGTTATTTACAATATTCTTGCAACGACAAACAACATCAAGCATCGCCAACAAGGCAACCCAGTTTTCGTTTTTCTTGACTTTCGGTGTGTCCTGTGTATCAAATCGTCGCTACTGATCAAAACCTAAAGTGAGAAACTCATAAATCCATCATATTTCTTTGGAAACGAATGACTCAAAATAAAATTGAAATCAACGTATTGCGTGCGTCTAAGAAAGTAATCCGTTTATATCCGGAATCTGAAAATGGTCACGTTCTACTTTTATTTTTTATAAAGATGCTATTTCAAAAGCTTAACACGATCAAATTATTGACACTATCCGTCTGCATGAAACGTGGACGACTTACAGCCACTAGTTGAATATTGGTCATTTTAATGACGACTAATATTCCATCTGGCTCTAAAGTGACATCGGGCTATAATTGGAAAACTGATCGCCGGAAGCTTAGAAGATTGGACACTCAACTGTACATAATGATAGCCTCTTTCCTTTTGATATTAAAGCAGCGTTATTCTATTTTCTCTGAGATAGAGGATCAATAGAGAATCGTTTTCTTGCTTTTTTTTGTTTCGGAAACAATGTAATTTATCACTAGATAGAAGTACTTCACCAAAATGAGAGCAGTCAAGGATAGGCCTGCTCTCGTTTCTCTCGAGCTGTATTCACTAGCAGGAAGCAGTGCTTCTATTTGACAGTGAAATTTTAATACATGATAAATATTTTTTAGCAAAAAAGGGCCTTCTTGAGTTCCATATCCGCCTCTCGGTTGGTCTAATTCAACTTGACGTGCGTCGTCAGTTTTCTTTCAGAAAATCAATCACACCGATTGGATACACAGCCTTCTCAAGTTCTCTTTATCGCTGTTTGCACTGTATCGACCCGCCGGCGTCCACACATTTCACTTCAAAACCAATTGAAGTTGTGCGCAGTCGATTGGTTCTTTTGTCGTGCAACAGTTGAAACGTTCAAATGCAGTAACTAAAAGATGACGAAGCAACTGTGAACGCCACTTTTCTCAATTGTACGCCTCAAGTCGGCCTGGTGACCGAGAACTACAGGGAATCTTTACCAGGCTGCTTCCACAAAACCTAGCGTATATGAGCGGGTGTGTACGTTAAAAGGACTTGAAAAGCATTGCTAGCGTTATACGTATATTAATGTATAGACGTAAAAATAAGCAAGCGAAGAGAATTACCTTCGGAGAGCATCGCTTTTCCTTAGGTATTTTCGCCTACAATGATTTAACCTGACTTGACAGTAAGTTCTTGAAAAAGTCTTAAACTTCTTTTTGAGTACAAAATCTCTGGGCTCATGGTTTTAGTAGTTCCATCTGTTGTAACTTAGAAAACTATTATGGTCCCCACCTAAAATTGGCCTTCAACAGGGCAGCATAGATTTAGAAGGCGGATAATTCGAAATTACCTCGACTTAGATAACGATAGCGTTATAGGCTGTTCAATTGCACATAAGAGTCCTCCCGCCCTAAACCAGCTTTACATAGTCATAAGTTAAGCTAAAACAAATAACCCAAACAAGCAGTTTGACCTAATAAGCACTTCATCTTTCGATTAGCTTGTCACAAGATCGCGCAGAACATATTTCGCGAAAGGGAGCCTCATGCAACAATAGATTTTGCTATTCGTTTTTCTGCTTGCACGGGGCCTCGTAGCCGCTAATAACCACCAGATAATCTAAATGTTCAATGGACGTATGACAATGCCTTCATATTGATTTCACAATACGCTACTTCAGTTTGCACTCAAATTGCACTTCACAACTATATACTGTATCCTTTGTTGCACTGTGTACGTTGTTACTCATGGCCGATAATCTACCGTATAGAAGGAGCGAGTGTATCGCACCGGGGCTCACACTCAGTTCGTTAGTTCGTTGATAAGCGTTCATCCCTAGTTAATTTT
>MNPL01000584.1:0-35223 GCA_002081605.1 Tropilaelaps mercedesae
TATATATATATATATATATATATATACGTGTTTAAAAAGCATATGTATGGTAGCAAATGGACCTGATTTTGCGATTATGGTCACCAAAGTACGTGCACTGTGGCAACTACCAGCAATTTAAACTTTCATTAGGAGCATCACTCATTATCTTTTAACTTGCAAACAAATATCTTCATACTTTTAGGCATGACCTCTGCCGAACAATCTGTTTTGTCCATGATAGTTATATACTTTAAAAAAACTTCCATATTTTGATATTGGGCAGTAAATAGGAGAGTGAGGTTTAAGCAAATAGCCTTATAGCTCCGCCTGTAAAAGTCAAAATTTATAGAAGTATAAAAAAAGTTAGGAGTAAGGTTCTGAACTTAACTGCTCAATCACTACTGACGCTATGCTTAGCATGTTTCTGTTTCTCATGAGCTAGTACTAGTAAAACGAGTAGTAGTAAATAATAAATAAATTCCTTGTTTTGGTAAACTATTTCATCATGGTTACATACATACCCTGTGGGAACATGGCCCATAATCTCAGACCCATAATTTTCGCTTAGTCCAATGTAATAGCTGAGGACTGTAACGATGATAACCTACAGAAAGGTAAAATGTAAAGGAGTAAAAAAAGGACACCTGGTAGAAACTAAAAACGGTTTCTCTGTTTAAAATATGTGTTTTAAATGAACTTGGTGGTAAAAAGCTACTGGAAAAAATTCGCTATCTCTCAAGCATCATTCGGAATTTTAAATACTAAGAGAAAGTTATTCTTTAGAAATTAGTAACTATATTGAAGTCGATACTTAATATTCGTTACGGGCCTAGCTTCTTATATATGTACATCAGTTACGCTGTACTCGGTAGAATATGTGTTTATAAAGACTATGCATATACATTGCATGACTATACATACAATTTATCTCCAAAAGAAGAAGTGAACCTCTGACTAACATGTTATTTGAACGACATCAATTAGTGATGGTATAATGTCAGTACACGATACGTCCACTTCTTGCAATCATAAAAAGTGTTTATGATGACGCTACAATACGGGCTAAATTTATACGTACAGCAGTGAGTTCTATAGGGATCGGCATGAAAAGTTTGGTTTTGAAGCGCTTATTGAGTTGCTGACCCTGGTATATGGCTATTGTTGCCGATATGCCAAAAATCGTGGTCATCCAGTTAAGTTCCGTTATGTGGAGGACGATGTCGTAGAAGCTCTGCAAGTTACCGCTATTCGTTAGCCATATCTGCATCGCTGGACGAGCCATATGGAACTGTCCCTCAGCTTTTCGGAAAATTCGTATATGTGTATATGTAACGTAAATCTTTAATATTCTACACAAAAGAATACTTCGGCTTTCCATGCAGTAAAAATGCTATAGATACTTTTGGAGGTGACTACATAATTAAAAAATAAATAACAAGCAAAAACACGAATTTGCAATATACACACACGGCTACTTGAAATAACTCTTTATGTTGTATACATTTGCTATGTTTCCGAAGGAGGTATAAGTGAAAAGTTCTGTTAGCTTTAATAAATTGCTGAGCTGAAACCGTAAACCGTGTGGCCTGTTCTTCGTCCAGAAAATATTCCAGAATGTCCGTTTTTTAACTATTCGAATCTAACAAACGACGCCAATCACTCTCAAATATTTTTTGCCCAGTTTTTTTATTAATGAACGCTAAATTAACATCTGTATTTTGAGTTTTAATATAATTCCCTCCGGCAGTAGTTCGAGAAAAATTACAAATTGAATTTAACAGTTCTAAAATTAGAATGCTTTGTGGCACTCTTCTGCTTATACTAGTGAAAATATGTATGTGAAAAAAGCCCAAAAATTATTTAAGGGACTGCTAGTGGTCTACAAACGCTTACTGCAGTATATGAGGTTTACGTGAATTTAATACGTCATTCTCCCTATAGAAAACGGGAGTTTTCGGAGCTCAATCATCCAAACTTCAAAATTAGTTCTCCGGTCATGAACTGAATTTAGCCCAAATTTTGTGCAGGCTTTTGCAACTTTGATATCTTAATTAGAATCAACGGCAACTGACAAAACGAATAGTTGTTGCGCTGGTGATAATACGTACAGAGACGGCTTTGAAAGCGCCTTTTCTTCGCGAAATTTTTATGTCGAATAATCCTCGAAGCTGAGCAGCAATGACGTGCATCGCTGAACCCGTTGTAAAGCCTGACAGCATCGGCTCGCTAAACAGCACAGATAAACTGCCTAAAGACAAAAATCCCATTATGATCTGCAAACAGACAACATAACGCCCCAGCAAACCGAAATAAAATCTTTGAAAAAAAAAGATAAATTGTGTTTTTTGTGTTTACTTGCGTTACATAGGCACTACTTTTGTACACTCATATACAGATTAGATGAACAAAATCATCATTACATCATATTACCCTCGCTAACATTTTCGAAGCTTGATGTTTACACAAACATATAGACATAGATTCTATAGGTAAACGAAAATGTATTATGCCGTTTATATTTATTTTCTCCTTCAGCATGGAACTTAATTATACTAAATGATATTTAACTACCTCAACTAATTTATATACTAAAAAACCATTTGTTGATCAACTTCTCAATTCCGCGTGTGGTAACTGCAATATATTGACTCTGTATTGTGAAAATAAGCTTTGTTATTCTCATATGTGGTTTTGGTAAATCTATTAGAGTTCTGAACAAAACATTTTCAAGCTTGGCCGTCATAGCAGGGTAACCGAAATTAAGAAACCGGAATAGGTACACCATAAATAAAATCGTTCTTAACAGTACACATATGGACTAGATGCTCAATTTCATGATTACCAGGACGTTCCGCACTTGAGAAATTTTTCAGTTAGCCGCACACTTCCAGGATATACAGGACTTGTAGGATATATAGGGCTTACAGAACTTACTTAACCAAATCAATCATGGCAAAATGATGTACAACAACACCATTTAAAATTAAGTGAGCTCTATGAGGTGCTAAGTCTGTTATTAAGTCATTTATTTATTATTTTAAAAATAAAAAGTCCATTGTCAACTTAAACAGGACCTTTGAAAAGCTAATTGCCCGTTTAGATTGATCAGATTATATGGGTAAAATCGTATACACATCACAATAAGGTTGCTGTTATTAAAAGAAACTTAAAAAAAGATGGGTTTGATAGAACTGGTGGCCTATTTTAGCCTACTTGTGCTATCACAGCTATAACACATATAGCTATATGAATGTCGTGGTTCATTGGCGACGACTGGAAAACTGCCATATGGCCAATGGCAAATGACAGTAGTACGCTGTTCTTACAAACGTATACGAGTATTCATATCTCTTAGGTTTCCTTAGATTAATAGTTCTCAAACATGTAGTTATTTTTGTGTCTTTAGTTTTGCACGAAATACCTAGGATTAACCCAAAAAGCTTTAAAATAGTGAATGAGAACATAATGTTCACTAAGATTACAAATTAATTACAGTAGTGTTTGCCCAGGTGGAATTTACAATAACTTAAGCTTTTTTCTTATCCTGTCAACTCGATATACCTATATAAGTGAAGATATCTGTAACCATATTTGTGTACTAACGTAGAAGTCGTCTTAAGTGAATATGTGGTATCAGTGAAGCAAAACAGCGCTATGCCACATAGTTTGTATAGATGCAATAATATTATTAAAGGTGTTGAAAATAGCTTTATCTATTCGCGACTTGGTCATGTAATTCACTAGTTTTTGATAAAAATATTTTGGGTGTTTAGGCCGATGCAAAAGTGAACATCACCAAAAGAGTTTCTTCTGTTTAAAATTTTCTAGTCTAAAAGGTCATAAAATGTGTTTTCTATGATCATGCGCTTTCGGCCAATCACAAGCTAAATACGTTGGTGCCCGATTCTTTGAAGAAACAGCAGTAAATAAAAGTTTCAATAACTACTTAAAGAAGAAATACAAACAATATGTATAGGAAGTTTATTTATTTGCAGTCAACATTCATAATCAAATCTTCATAATAATAACACGTTTTGTACTACATTTGAGATAAATGGTTTTCAATGACGTATAAAAAACGATGTTCAGGTATGTAGTATTTTTATCCAATCTGCTAGGAACCGCAGTTTGTACTAACGTGGGTAAATAAGTTACATATTGGTTTAATTACTTTATTCTAGTGAATTCTGTTGTAATATAGCTCCTGACATGGTTATAGCCCATTTTCGGAGTACAAAACTATAAATAAAATTACGTCATTGGCAATATTATATAATGAAGCTTTTTGCCTGATCACTGCGCACTTTTTCTTCATGCCTTTTCAAGAACTCCTGACGGCGCCTTTGTAGCTCATCTTCAGGAAGCTTACCAAGGGTAAGCAGATCACTCCTCAGTTCAATATATTTCACAGTTTCTGGTTGAAGCCATCGCCGGAGAGTCAAATCGTAAATAAACCGAGAAAAATATATTGAAGCTAACAGAAAAGCACCTCCAATGTAAACAATGCGCGGGTACCGTTGCCCCAATGTTAGCCGTGGCACCTTGATCGGTTCTTGCCGGCGAGACCAAGGATCAGACGCTGGTGTGCTTTTGTATTTGTTGATTTTTTTCAGCCACAGCGGTACCATTATAACAGCAACAAGAAGAATTAGAAAGAAATGGTTTCTGGCTTCAACGGACCACAGTGTGATAGAATGAAGCGACAACAAACGCCGCCGTCTATCTGTTAGTACCTTACTCTCATACTAAACAAAGGATAAGTGTAAGCCAAGCAACCGAAATTACATCCAGTTTGAATGATCGCAGCAATTCTCATCACCACTCAAATAGTCTACGTCCGCGTGCAGAAATGACACTCACAAACAAATATGAAGTTCTGGCATTGAACAGAGAAGTAGGGTCGCAACTTCTTGATATATCACCGTATACGATTACAAATGCGTCATTAGTAGGCGTGCGCATAAGGAACACCAGCGCGCATATTTGTTGCGAATATCAAGCATTTGCCTATAAGCATCTATTGGTTAGTTTACGAAAGGTTTAGGTTACAGGAGTTAAAACAAGTAGCAGACGAATTCCGCTCTGCGACTACGCATAGCGTCAATTGATTGTATACGAACAGCTGGCAGACGCTAATTTTGTACATGTATTCTAGTGCTTACAGCTGACTGTTACTGTATGATGAGAGTGCGCAGCAGCCAAAATATGTTTGTAAAAGCAATTCAATAAATTACTGCGGTGTACATTAAGTGAGTTGTGCAACCGTACTCATAGTGGATTAGAAATAAGGGATATTATTCGTGATATCTAGAGTTAGGAGTCTAATTAATCCCGTTTCCATTTAGCCTGGTCTGAGTTTGTCATCGAGCCCGGTGGCTCGGCACAGTCGTGTGCGTCTTGCGACACAAGAAGACACGTAGGTGCACAGCTTCGATCTCTGCCATTGCAAATTTAAGTTTATGGGGAAATTTATTTGCCTTATGAGGTAATATAAAAAGTGATAGCTTGGGCGTTAAATGTTGGCTGATGGTAAGCCCAAAAAAATAATATCTGAGTTGGTGTTAGATCGAGTGCGTTCATTTTAGACTGCAACACAGGGTAGGATTATAACATGCGTGAATAATTTAAAAAAAAATAATGAACATGCTTTCTTTTTTACAGACGTTTAAAATATATTTGTCATGTGAATAGTTTTCAACCCGCCGAAATCCAACATTTATTCTAAAAAGGTACGTCTTTAGAAGCATTTTTTAATGATCGATCAACTCATGAAGTTTAAAATTATGGAGATTTGGCATATCAGAAGTATTGTTTTTCAAATCCATTGCCATAAAAGAGGTCATCCCCAGATGCTGTTTTTTTTATAAGAGCTTTGCAGCGCTTTGATGTCAGCAAAATAATTGAGAAACACTTGAAACGGACTGCAGTACATATTACCATGTGTGTGTACATTATTACCTGTAATGACTGTATTCGTTTGTATCATGAATATAAATGTACCCTTGCATAACTCCCCTTATTTCCGTTACCTTGAATCAATTAACTCCGAGAGTCGTTGTGCGTGTCATGCACCCGTTTAAATTGTGGTTGGTTCATGAGTGAGAGCAGCTTTTGCAAACTAATGTTATTTTGATTTTTCATTATAAAATCAGTAATAATGATATGTAAACCCAGCTTTATATGAAGGTCTTTTCATGTGATCCGAACTAAGCTTATCTTTTATTTCTCGTACTGTACGCGTGTATAATTCAGTCATTATGGAAAAATGAGAAATCCAAGAGAATCTCGTTCAAATTTGTGTGAATGTTTTCTTAAAAATTGGTATAACGATTTAACTATTAAAATTAATTACGATCAGTACTACTTATATGGCGAATAAAATCAGAATACATTATTAGATACAAAATCAGAATATAAAATTAAGATGGTGTTACTACAAGAAAATCTGGATGTTTAACGTCGTGCAATTTTTTGGATCATTCTTAATTTATGTATGGTGGACATATTGTTAATATGGGCTGTCTGTATGATTATATTATCGATAGGTGAAAACTGTTAACATTAAAAGATTTTACTCGAAAATCGTCTATCGGTAACACTCAACTATGTGCTTTGTTGAATTCTATCAAATTCTTCTATTCAGAGTCTCCGAATGGGATACCGATACTCACACTTCCCTCAGTACGAAATTGCTCAAATTATCCGATTTTTTCCTGAGCTGAGAGCTACGGTAGAATAATTTCTTGTATTCATACTGCTCCTGCATATTGTTAGTGTATGTTTAAAAACCTTGTTAAATTCAGCTTTACAAAAATATAAATATGCAACGGTGTTAAACTACCAACTTAAGAATAAAATAAAGTTTGGTGCTAAAATCATGTATGGGTGCAAAAATAATGTATGCCAAGAGCTTATCCTAAACAATTTTCGATCACATATGATTACACGTAAGTAGGCTTATACTATTTCTTAAACGATCAAACATTCAAATATATGATCTAAAATAGATGATACAATATAATCCAGGCTAATAAATAATATTTTTTGGCAATTGTTTACATTGAACAACTTATAAGCCAATACGGGTTTCTTTTGTTCTTTCATGACGACCCTTCTGAGGTGGATAGAGTTAATACTAATTAATAATATTACCCTTATTTTATAACTAAGGCAACTTTACCTTATTCGATCCTGTACTCCTTTTACTTTAAGTTATGCCTTTAGAGCAAAAGGTAAGCAAGAGGACAAGAGTACGGAAAACTTTTATTCAGTGTCCCCCAGTAAATATAACGAGATCAAGTCAACTGTATGCTTTTTGTGATTTAGTTCGCTGTCATAGCTTGTCCTGGTCTACCTATATTGATCACACTCCAACCAAATGTCTGCAAACTATATCCTCTTATTCAGACCTGAAACACAAATAAATACAAACGCTCATAGCTTTTCGCAAAAAGCTATTTATACGTGTTGTTGTTCGATTTGTTATAGGGATTAAAAGGAAAGTCCGCAATGTGGACCACGTTCAGAAATTTTAAAATGATGTCATTACAGTAATAAACGCCTCTACTTGCTTTTCCATCAGTGTGAATCGTATTTAGCAAAATCGGTCAAACATAAAGCAACTCCATAGATTCGGACTATGCATTTTAACGCCTCAAGCTTTTGATAAACGACTGGAATTCGGAATCGTCCATTAGATTCGCAATTCGCCCACTGGATTTATGGTGGATTGAATCTATGTTAGTAACTGTAGTGACTAATTACGCTCGCAGAATTCAATACTCGAAAGAGCTCCAGCTAGAGATGCTGGGATTATTATTAGCATGAAGAACATTCCTCATCTCAGGGACAGGTACGAAAAATTATGAAAGGAAACTTCGGCGGCTATTTTATTTTTTTAACAAATAATTCTTATCAAAAACGTATTGAGATTAATATGGCATTTAAATAATTTTACATTCTTGAAGTTTTATTAAAAAACCATTTCGCTTACAACATCTAAAGAAAAGTCCTCTGAGTTGGAAACTTTACTCGGATAGGGAATGTCTAACGTGTCAGATAGTGCAAAAGGCCATACACTGATACCACTACTGCCATTGGGAATGTCTTAGAAATATGTGCTCTTCATAGTCATAAATATTAGGTTTCCCTTCTGGCAGAATATTGAAGTGCCCGATGCCATTCTACACGGCATCATGTATACGCTTGGGTAACTGGCTATATGCCAACATTGGAAGCATGCTTTGCTATGGGGAAGGTAATTGTTTTCATGATTATCATCAATAGTAGCTAAGAGGAACTCTGTGTACCATCATTTTAATGATTAAGCGAATTACTGCCATTGGTTAATTTGTGAGTAATAGTCAAGCTAAGGAATAAAAAAGGCAAGAACGAGATGGAAGTCAAAAGTAAACTGTGCGCAGAAATAGCGGAAGATGGTCTCGTGTTGCTCCCAGCAGTTGTCAAGGGAGATGATGCGACAGAGAAACGACAGGTTGAATTGGATGCGCATAATCGTCAAGTGCTTCTAGCGCGTTTGTTACCAAGGTTTTCCTCCAACGGTAATGAACACTACGCGCGCTCTAAAATGTTTTCTGTAGGACTTCAGTATTACTTTAAGGCCCCACAAATAGGTATTATTAGTAAAAAATATTGCGGTGTTTATAAATTCAGGATATTACTTGCAGTTTGTAAGGTGGGTTATAGTTGAGGATAGAACAGTATTCAAAGCCTTTCTGTCACCTTCTCGTTTGGTTTTTTGAAAGGAGAAGGTAATTGTGACAGTTTTGTTGGCTCTAATAGTTTTTCACTTTTTTCAAGTGAGTGTCTTTTACTCCTTTACCTCCAGTCGTATAAAATTTTAGGTTGTGCGGTCACTCGTGAATCGAATTTGTCCCTAATTTTCTTAACTTTTCTCTTATGTTACTAATAGATTCGGAATCCGTATTACCCTGTGACCACGAACCAGAAAGCATGCCATCGTCGCTAAGCAGTCTAATCAATTTATCCAACTCCATCATAGGAGTATCCCTCCTTACTATGCCATACTGCTTTCAACAATGTGGAATTCTACTGTCTTGCGTTGTGCTAGCTTTGTCCGCACTCATCAACAAATACGCCTGCCATTTACTACTCAAGGTGATCTTCACTAAATTGGTTAAAAGAGCCTTAATGCATGAGCTACCAATGCTAATTTATTTATGGTTGAAAAACTCAGATAATATATATTTAAGATTTTCAGTGTACTAAATATTTTAAGATATTTCTGATTTATGGACCACCCTGAAAGACCTCTTCTATTTAGCAGCTTTTAACAAACGTACAGTTTAGGCATTCTTCTGGTTTGCAGGTATAGGCAAGCGGACATTCATGATTTTATGGATTCAAAATATAGTTTCTAGAAAGGGTTTAGGTCACTGTCGATGAACTAAACAGCTAAACAACTATACATGTGCAGATCATATAACATTCAATAAATTTTTGAACCCAGGCGGCTATGGTGACACGCAGGCGAAAACTGGAATATCTCGCTTATCAGACACTTGGATACAACGGCAAACTAGTCATCGAGTTAGGCCTGATATTCTTTCTGCTTGGCGGATGCGTAGCTTTGTTCGTAGTGGCGGGAGACCTCCTTCCTGCCCTTCTAGGATCAGGCGTGGCTCAGGTACGACTTATAAGTATTTTAGCAGCTATCTTAAAGCAAATATAATTTTAACCTATCCCGGTATACCTGAGTGAAGCCAAAGGCTCTTCGACTAAGAGAAAAGATTGTATATACAATTAAATTGCTATACATGCTATGTATGCAGACGCATTTCTTTTGTAGCTTTTGTAGAGGCCTGATTAACGGGTATTAGATAAAAATTTTCGCATTCAACTCAGTAGAAAGGTTTTTGTATAGACAGCATTTCCCTTCAGGTATAAATATATGTTGCGTCTCTCTTGTTAACTCTACAGGAGTCTCGAGTGTATCTTATGGTATTTTTGGCATTCTTCATTGCCCTCCCGTTATCGCTTCGTCGAAATACAGAGTCACTGACATCGTTCTCCATGCTTGCCATGATGTTTTATGTGCTTCTTGCTATCAAAATGTTGTTTGATTCACTGCCGGCTCTTCTGAATGGCAACTGGTTTCACCGAGTCATTTGGTGGAACACTGATAATCTACTGGCTGTTCTACCAATATTCGCGATGGCATTAGCTGGTAAGTTTAAACGTTATCATGGTGCATAGAGTGCACTAATTTAGCTAAATAACCCTTTTTTAAATATATAATAGGACAAAGTGATTATGGTTGCCTATTTTATCATTTTTAAATTCTATTTAATAACGAACAAGGATATTCCTAAGAAAAGCTTTGCGGTTTGTATGATTGATTCTATGATTGAACCATTCTATGATTATAAAGGACAGCCACAAGTATTTGAGGTATTTGACCTTGGAACAGTGGATGGGCTCCAAATGCGAGTGCTCGACCGAACGGTATCATCGGCAATGCATACTTGCCTAACTGTTTATACAGTAGTGGGGTTCTGTGGATACATTGGCCAGTATCAGCGAGACGCGCCTCTACCAGGAAACTCTCTTTTACTACTTGACGACGATTCGTGGATGTCGTGGATGTTCAAATTAGGCTTTGTCGCGTCGCTCATCATGTCTTTTCCCCTATGCCTATTTCCGTGTCGAACATCGCTGCACTCCGTCATCTATAGAAGGGTAAGAGTGTATCGAGCAATTACTGAACAGAATTTATTTTTTCTTTGAATTATCTCTAGCGTGGCCCCTCAGAGAACATCAATGACAATTAAAGTATTAAATATAGGTAACACAATAACAATTATCTGAATTTTTACTACTGCACATATTATATTGATTGCATGATGGGTGCGCATATATTAAATAAGCTTAGCTGCCAGAAGATATCTTGGCAACTGGTAAAAAAAAGTATGGCGCAGTTCTGAGGTGGTTTAACCTTACGGTAAACGTAGACTAAATAATTTTTGAATATATTGGTTATCACATAGTTATTTTTGCCCAGCATGAATATTATGGTACGTTCCATTTGAGAGAATATCACCTGTACCCTACACGTAAGACGGATAATTTGCTTTTGAGAAGAAAATCGGCGCTTTCGTTCAAATGGCCTGGTAGAATATTATGTCCAGTCTAAAGGTGTTGGCTTAGATAGAACCTAGAGAGTATTCGTGTCTAATATATGTACAATTGTATTGATTTTTGTACGTAACACTCAAACTTTCTTAGAATGCGAAGCTTCACGAGGCCTCATCTTCGCTTCATGATTTTATTCCGGAGAATCGATTCAAGATTCTTACATTTATGTTACTGTCATCGACTTTGGGAGCGGCGCTCCTAATTCCTCGAATCGAGCTTTTTCTTGGAATTACGGGAGCAACGATTGGATGTATTGTATGCCTTGTCGCACCCGCTCGGATATTCCTCGGCGCCACCAATGGCAAAAACGAGGGCAAAAATCAAACGGATACAATTGAACGATTTATGGCACGGGTAATAATAAATTAATTTTTAGGTAGAAAAGAAATTCAATACCACAGAGAAAGTATAACAAAAATGCTTCTCCAGCCAATGGTATTAACAACGTTGTGTTTGCGTTTAGGGACACTATAGCTTAGTGTGACTCTGAATGAATAGAATTTAATATACTTAGGCAATAAGAATGACAACAGAATTAATATGGCATGAAGATAGAAATGTAAATATTTGTGTTTGCCTAGTCGGTTATTCAACTTATATTGTCATGGCAGTGCGTCACTAGTACATTCGATGTAAACATAACTGAGTTAGTAATATGTTAGTAACCTAGTACCTGTCGTGTTGTATTCGTTGAATTTCAGTTTGTTGTCCTTCTCGGACTGATAATTATGACCCTATGCAGTTTGTCGATGATAAATCGACTTCTTCAACGTGAGGCGTTCAGTTCGCCAGAGTTAAGCGCAACTGGAAAGAGTACTTTATTAAATAGCAATGCTATACTCAGGATCACACAGGGTTTTTCAACGGGCCTAAAAAATGATGGCGTCGTCGCACAAATCGTAAAGCAAAATTCACAGCCGTTCAAAGATCTGTCACAAAGTATAGATAAAGCAAAACCTTCATTAGCAGAAAAAAAAGAGAAGCGACTAGAACCTGTTGAATCCCACCATGAAATTCAGGAGGTCAGAACGTCCTTGAATAAAACACTTGTAGCAATAAACAGAGTGAAATATCACGCCCGCGATACTCAGGACCCACCTGCTGTTTCTATTGTAGAGCGTGCACACAGTTCAAGAACGAAAACCCCACTAAGCCCGAATATTCGTGATGTGAAATCCATGAATAAGTACGATATGGTTGCCAAACCCAATGCAATTGTATTAGCGAGCGACAAGCAACAACATATCAAAGCAGAGGCAGTTAGGGAATCTCAAATGTCTTTGCCAGTGCCTAGTGACAGCATAAAATTTGCTAAAGAGTCGGAGAAGAATGTAGCAAAAAAAAATAAAGACGAGATTAAGTTACTTAAACAAATAGCTGAAGTACAGCAAGAGCAAAAGAAGATGATTGAGGATATTCGAAAAGAGCTTAAACAAGAGATTGCGTTGCACAAAGAGATTAAAGCGAATCACAGTAAAGAAAATGATTTTGTTGAAATGTTTGAAGAGAAGATAAGACGCATTGATAAGCATATACAAGAAGTGAATAAAATGGGGAATAAGACACTGAAAGATATTATTGAAACGGGAAATTCCAAAGATACCAAGATGGAAGTAAGCTCTGCCAAAACAGACAAGCAGAAGCCCATAGAATTCAAGGGTCCTTTGAGGATTCTGAATGGTCGTATACATGAATCAGCGAAAAAGGGGAACGATGCGCTGCAGGAAAAGAAAGAGATACAATCGCCCAGTAAAAATGCAGGAAATGAAGCGGCAAGCCACGGTCAGAGCGGTCAGGAAATTCGTCGTATTGAGTCGCCTCTACCCATACAACTCAAATCTAAAATGATGACAAGGGAAACAAAAAACAATATTACATTTTCCGACACTGCTCCAGAAGCATATGATTCCAGTATAGACATACTTTTGTCAGGAAAAATACCAGTTGTTCCTTTAAATCAAACAATTGTATCACCAAGGCTAGAACAACAGGACCAACAGGGGCAAGAAAAAAGCCCAATAAAAGCAGTTCCCTTTTCCAACGTCCAGCAGTCTGAAATAGCAGGGCTTGCTACTGCAGCAACTGATCAGAAACCAGCTGCCAACCCGAAGAAGCCAATGGTCATTCCCGTCGAGAAGCCTGCGCTTCTGTCAGAGGTGACCAAGGATCAGGGACCGGCCTTAATGAAAAATCTTGACAAAAGCATGAAGCAGGACAAACGACTACTTGCTGAAAATACGAAACCTTCCCTTCATGATTCTCAGTTGAGTAGGGTTGTGGAAATCCACAGCAGTAAAGGCGACAATGATGAGTTGAAAAAAATTCCAGTAAATAAGAAGAATAGCACAGACAATCAACCACAGCAACAGATTTCGCGTAAAGTCGATAAAATCGAGCAAAAACTACAAAGAACAAGTGAGGATATTTTTTCAAAAAGCGAAGCTGCCCCACTGGCCGTTAAGATGAATCCGGGAACAAATAACGTTTCTAGAAAGGAAGTGGTTCATAAGGAAATTTAGGTTTCAATAAGAATTCATTAATTGTTTATAGGCATACCAGCATTCGAATGTTTAAGGCATTTCGCAAACCTTTAAAGATATTACAAAACATTGAATGGATTGCGGTTATCAAAGCAAATTATATCTTTCTACTTTGTCCACATTAACTAAATAATGGGTAAGAACGGTTAAGTGAAGCGGATATTCTCTTTCAGTTAGAAAGAAAATGTCCACTTCTAGTCTAGCAGAGTCGACGCAATTTCGCCGACGTCATTGATTGCATAATACATTATTTATGTGACTGCTACATGTGATTCGTACGTTTATTTATGCTGCGTTTCGTTTCAGGGGTAGGCGTAATTTCTGCTAGAACGATGCCCTGTAGGCAATACATGGATACATATTATAATACTGTGATACTAAAAAGTTCGATCTAAAAAGATATAATTACCTAGTGTTTTAATCATTCTTGTACGGGCAACACGTGTGTAACCGGCGTTATAAAGAAGAAAAAGCCCGCTGGTAAAGAATGAGCTTCCATTAATTGTACAAAGGCCTTTCTAAGTTATAGTAAGTGTAATGAAAATTGATAAGCACACACTTATTTATCTATCTATTCATTTGTTGTTTGTTTGAAGATCTCCCAATTATAATCGATGGAAAAACTCTATAAAAGACATTCATGCCAAAGTTGGTTTCATGGTCTTCGTTGACACTCTACGGCAGATATTATTTGTACATATATTAATAGTCAAGTATAAATAAATATGATTTATTGTAATAATATTTACTGCAGGGGGATAGTCCGCTAAGTAAACTATGTAATATATATGCGGAACACTACTACGTATCAAATGAATACATTGATTACAATTATTAAAAAATAAAAATAATTGAAACAAAATATCATCACATTAATAATGATCACGGTATTTCTACAGGTCTACATATCACGTTGTATGGATCAACTAATATGGCTCAGTAGTCGTTCTAAGTTTATTGTACAGTATCTTATTACTTTGTTTCATGACCACACTTTTGACTAAATAGCTAATTGCATTAAGCTACATTGGCGGTCTAAATTGGTCAACAGGATGAATCTCGGTTTAGTTTTGAATCTAGGATTAGTTTTTGTTGAGGATCGAAATTCAGAATCACATACTCCACTTTACACGTGATTAAAATTAGTGGCTTTATTGCAAGTTCACGCAAAGCCTTTTTGGGGACACAAATGTGTCTGTCATTGAGCACTAGAACAGGCTCGAAAGCTGTCGATATGATGTCTAGAAACACCTCCCTTCAAAAGAAGACTTTTGCCATGACTTTTACGGTTTTAGCCATGTTCAATGAGATTGTCAATTTAGCTCAAATCCCCTGCAAAGCTCACACATTCTGCTCAAGACTTGAAGGCAACTGCTTCAAAAATCCGCTCCAGATTTTCCAGATGGTCGTTCTCGAGGCTTAATTTTTCTCGGGACTAACCTATTCAGCTCTAAATCAACTTCCTAGTCCTATTTTCTAAATCAAAAGTTTTTCCATGTAAGCTGCTCGCGTCACATTCAACACACGTGTATATTCTTCTGATCTTTCCAAATTTAAATATATTTTTAGCGATTCTTCGCATAGCACTAATTAAACGAATTTTGTTTATTCAATAGAGCTTAATAGCCTTTTAACTATGTAGGTACCCACCTGAAGAATTCCTACAACAGCTGACAGTGTTGTGGCCACTTGTTCTCTGGTGTATACGTTTGATACTTGGGTTTGGTTACCATCGTGGTCGTAGATAGTTCTGTCAGATATATCAGATATTGCTCCGCGTACAAGGAGCGCAACGACTGCGAATGTACCTGTAAAGAGAAATAACGGTTTAGGCATGTCGCGTTGCGCACAAGTAAAACTGTTCGTGCGGTTGATATTACTGCCTGCTTCTGCATGCACATCATACGCTTACCACAAACGCATTGCGCTTTGGATGCCCATTGCTCGAGAATATTGTAAAACGTTATGAGGGAGCTAAAGCCAGCAGCAGAGTAGTCAGTCTTCTGGGCTCTTGAAATCAATTGTTTAGTTCAGATTGACTTATTTTCCAATCTAGAGGGCTTCTTGTGTAAATTTATCTATACACATGTACCTTCATTCGCCATAAGCATATGAACGCTTTGTTTGCATTTAGTCCGTTTCTGTCCATTTTGCCGTAACGTATAGTTCCTTTAAAAATCCTCAAAAGTACACTTTGGATAATTGTCAGTGGTTAAATTTATTTACACTTTTAAAAAAAGAAACTAGTTTAACATTTTGCTCAAAAAAGCTTAAAAGATGTCTCAAGTAAAACAATAGTATTTAAATTATATTTTAAGAGTAGGGAACTGAGTTGTATGGTCAAGTCATTGAGCTCCATAGGAATTAATTGCTACGGACGTGTGAGTTGTATTGTCTCTAAAATCTATCAGATATCTCTCGTTAAGCGGCAGATTTGTTCATACAATTGGTTGACAAGAATATGTTATTTGTACTTCGTAATAATATATGAATATTTGTTACTCGCAGTGTTTGGTAATAGAAATCTGATTTGAAACCTAACAACAAAATTATCTTACCGATCGAAACGTGCCGCGTAGTTCCCAGAAGTGCATAAATTAAAGGAGGAAAAGTCGATACGTAGAGTCCCTGGATTGAACTAACTCCGGCCAGCTCACCGTATGCAAGGCCTTTGAAGTAATCAAAGAAAATGACATGCTTCCATTTTAACACTACTGTGTGAGTGTTTATATTTTATTCATGTCCACATTCTTCGCGTCGGTATTTTTATTGGATTCGGTAACTTCTTTATTGAAGCTGAAAACGTTTTCACTCGAATAACGTAACCCATTCACTTAAAATCACGCTAAGTGCCTTAATGTAAATTATAAGCAAATTTAACAGTTGGTATTACTTAAGATAAGGAAGTTATTGCTCACTGGATATCCACGCGTACCATATGCGTAATATAATAATGTATTTGGGATTCATTCACCTTTTCTAGTTAGTCTTACAAGGAAGAACGATGATCCCATATTAACATACGTCGGACCGACCATAAAACAGGTATATACATGTATATAAACAATAAAAGAAGGGATAGAATTTTATATCGAGTTTTGATTTGATAGAAGGTACAAAATTGTACATTTTTACTCGTATCTTGTAAAAATGCTCTGTTCACAGCAGTGAGCTTACGCGGCCTTTACTTGAGCACATAAAAGTAGCTAGATCGAAATATTTAAGGAAATTTGCGGAGTAGGTACCTATTCAAAAAGAGGCGGTCTGTGCCTAACAGGTTTAGAATAAGAGGAAGGCCCAGGCAAAGATGTCTTTGTCGGTGTCGCGGAAGAATGTACGTAAGTATATCGCTACATGTAGAGTCTCCTATAGATTAGGGTATATGTATATATATATATATATAGATGTATATATAACGTGACCTGTCTTTTAAACAAAACAGGGCATTTAAAATAAAATCGGTTACTTTTTAAGCAGGTGACTGATTGATGCTGCTATGTATAGCCTGCCCATTTACACCAACATACCCTGCGGTACATGCATAATCGCGACCGTGATAGCTGCAATGAAATCTTCTTTAAGGTGTGGCAGATGATATCGTGAAAGCCACCCGAGAGCAGGTAGCAACCTCAGTGGGTGGAAACGCGAGCACGCTGTAGACAGAAGGCTCTGATTCTAAAGAAACAAATTGCTGTTATTATGTTACGAGGTGCTTGTACTTTAAAGTGTAAAAACTACACACCAAACATTATGATTAGCTTTCCGTACAGAGTCATCTCCACTTGAAGCTTACAAGTTTATTGAGTAGAATTTGTACTAGAATCTATATTAACGTGGCTCTCTGCCACTTACCTTCCTATCAGCATTGTTTTTTACGAAAAGGTCTTCGGCCGTGATGTGTATACGAACACCAGACTTCTTGCGAAAGGCATTTGACGGCCGCTGATTTTCTAGAATCAAACAAACGCAAACATGATACACCATTTTACATAAACATATTCATGAGCAGGGTTCGTTAACTCAACTTCTCCGTAACATAAATTCTACATTTTTTAATCGTCAGGAGAATGTATTGATTGCTACATAGAACTTCCTAGAAATTTAGTTTTGCTTACGTTAATCTATTGATGATAAGTTTGAAATCTACGCTTAAAAGTACACTTAGTAGCAATTGATAATATGGACATTGGATGTAACCAACGTGTTGAAGGTATTAATAATAGCGATCTATCATAGCAAGAATAAATACGGCTCAAAAGTAAGCCGCAGACGATTAATAGTGAACATGGCGGATTCGATTGTTCTGATTGGAGTACACGTCTGGCCCAAACACGCTCTTTAAGTTACGTGAAACATTAGAAGACTTAGAAGCACGTAGCGTATAGCCGCGATACGGGTTTAAAGAGGCTACAAGATATGGGCACCGGTGCTAACTCTCCAAGGCTACCTCGTGAGAGTGAGAGAAGAAAACGATATAAACGACCGAAACGAGAGAGGAAGTCATCAACAAGTTGCAGGAGCGCTGAGATGATAGAGAAAACGGTAATTCAGGAACGAGGACAAAAAGAATTATCCTCGGTCTCCACGACTAGGTGAACCGACCGAGAGGGTGGATGAGCTATTTTTAAACGCAGTTTTCCTCGGACCACGGAAATTTTGGGGCGTATTTTCAAAGTTTCGGACTACGGAAATCAGACATCTACGCGCACTGCTGAACAACGTAGTCGGCTCTGTCGGACTTAATAGAACAGACGACATGGAAGTGAGAGAAATGGGCACGGCACCGTCCAACTTCACTTGAAGACAAATTGATTCGTGTAGTGTTGGCCACACGGATCATTAAAACCGAAGGGAACTGGAAAGACGCGGCGAAGGTAAGAAAATTCTCAGAGCAAATAAGAGACAAGAGATAGAACCGGAGAGGGCCACCTAAACGCGACAGGAAGACCCAACTAAAAAAAGAGATAGGTTTAAATAGGCTACGATCGGGTGTGTTTTTTATCCATAAATGCGGTATCCGTTAAATAAAAGTCGCGAAATGCTACAAAAAAAGAGTTAAAATATAACAATAAGTCAACTATTTACTAAGTAATCAAAGGCAGATTGAACACCCTTTTATGATTATTATGTTGGGAAGTTATCAAGTAAATATAACGATCACAAAGAATCACATCTCAAGTGGAGGAACCCTGGCTTGTTGACACAATAGGCTCCCATCAAATAGACTGGCAACATTAATGCTAATTTCAATGTCTTCATCGATTTGCGTTTTGCGGCGTGAGTTTTAGTGAAGTAGATCCGTTTTTAGTAGGAGCCCCACATTAACCAGGCAAACACTCTATTGTGACGCCGGGTGTCCATGAAAATTTTTTTCGTTGTCCAAAAAATTAACCGTATAAGTGAAAAAAAATCGTTGCTTAGTGCACGCAAGACACAAAGCCACAGTTACGCAGTCTTCTAGTATAACTAGCACGATTCGATCACGTTCGGGGTTGTTCACGCGCGTTTTGTTCTTATTCCAGATAAATCCTAATCGTTTGAGTACCAACACCTAGTAAATTATACCTGTTTCAAAGCCAATCAACATATCAAAGGCCTAATTGTTAGCACATTAAAAACAAACATTTTGCCATTCCGATTGGCGAAATAAGGGCTCAAAGTCAATTTCGCATCAGTTTTTTTGTGACGCATGTGTCTGATACTTCTTCCGTTGACGGCATCAATGCAGTATCTATACCCATCCTATATCTTATCTTACTGGCTCGCTGTGTGAAAGTGCTTATATAATATAGTACGATATAGTATAATTGAGGTGGAAATGTACATTGAGGCGTTTTGCGTAAAACTCATTCAGTTTAAATGTATGGCTCTGAATTCCAAGCTGTATCAGAAGAGTTACGGTATGTTGTATGTTACTAGTGATACAACACTGAAACCGTTGTCCCTTTAATTCGATAGAACATTGAGTACAAAAAAATTGCGAGACAAACCTTTATCGTTGGCCAATTCAGAGGTATCCGATGAATTATTAATAAATCCTTTGTTTTCCATCGGGCCTTCTTGGCTCTGTTGGTAGTTATTTTGTTGATTTTGATCAGGACGATTTGACTTAGGGCTTTCTGACGAATCAGGCAAAACGTCGGCGTCGTCTTCTAAAAGGAAGTGAGTCTGTCATTAATTTGCGCGTGTAAAATTCGTCATTGTAGGTATGATCAAAATAAAATATAGTGAGCCTAAAATGTAAAGATGGCTTTTGAACATTTTGAATGGAAATGTGGTCTTGTAAATACGGGGGAGATTTGTGGTGGAATTTGCACTTTCACACAAACATCAAGACGCTAATGAGGGTTCGAGTGAATTTTCATCATGTCACAAATAAATGCCACTACTTTCTGGGTTTGTAACAGTTACATCCGAAGCAACGGAACCATCTTTCGGGCGCTCTGAAGCGCGAGTAGGCTCTGATGAGGCAATCTTAATTAAATTCCAATTTCTGTCTTAATGGTGGCGCCAAAAGGTATCAAGGTTATATATAGCAACGGCTTGGATTTCTTTTTCCCATTTCATTCACCGTATATGAGAAATTTTTTGTGTATCATTCTGCTCGGCCGATAACTTAATCAAACTTTATAAACCTCGTTTTCACCCTCCCATTAGAGGGCGTTTTATACCTATAAAGTATAAAAAAAAGAAAACAGATCCCGCAAAACACTTTCTTTTTGCGACAGACTAGCTAAGCTTCAGCGCTAACATGCACGCTAAAGAGCAGCAAACTGCGGCATCCCAGGGGTTGTACCATCGGGTAATGCCTTCTGCAATTTGGAGATACATGATCGAGGTGTAAGTGTTATCATCAGACAATTATATTGTTTTGACAATATTGATCATTCTGATCTATCATCAATTACGTAGTTCCGTTTCAATCAATTATGTTTTTTTATCTTCTCTACCCAACAAGGCTAATATTTTTAATTGTAGCTGTAAATCCAAACTGTGCTATAGATTGTCGATATGTGTACGGTCTCCTGGTTAAAGTTGCGCAAGCAGTCATTGAACATGCCTGTTCGAAGTCTTTCAACTATTAACATTTAATGTGAAGTCTCCAGTTCGACTTTATATAAATCTTCTTTCTCCTATTAGGTCCCTCTCTCACGTTTGTTTCCTTAGAAAATAGTAAACGTATGTTGTGGTATTGCATAATAAAAAATTACTAGAGATGCGTTAATGTGGAACATCAATCTGTTTTGTAGATAAACGCTGAAAATATTGGATCAGGAGAGACATACTTGAAAAATGTAGAAAACAATTTTTCAAGATAAGCCATTTTGTGATTGCCCCGATTTGTCAGTACAGTCGTGCCAGCCTTCCTGGCCATGAACGGATATACGAAGCGGAGCATAGTAAACAGTAGGAATCATTTTTGTAAGCCTCTTTCCCTAGAATATTCTACGCTGCTAGGAGCAAGTCCACCATTAGTATATCAGACTTCTGAAACGAGACAACAATACAATAATCAAACGCAAGATCAAACTGATCTACAAGGGACGAAAAACTACATGAGATTAGCCGGCCGTTCAAAGTTAAAATTCGATAAAACTGATTTCTCGTTCGGCGTATCTTTGTATATTGTAATCGTACCAACATCAAATGCCATATTAGTCGTTGAACACTCTTGCAACAAAAATAAGGTTTCTTAGAATTTACGTAGCCGACGAAAGAGAAGATTCAACACGGTGATCCACCACTAATGTAATATTGATTCGTCCACCAAATAAGATTGTAATCTGACTTATGGTATATTTAAAAAGAAAAATAATTGAAACATAACAAGAAAAATATGTGAAAGTAATGTATTATCGTGCGACAATTTAATTTTGCAGTTGACTGGCCTGCAGTGAGCTATAAATTTTGGGTCCGATATGCCGTATATCTGTATTTGTAACATTATTTTGAGGCAAATACATACAATGCAGTAAAGGAGTTATTATACGCCAGTCGATTCCAATTATTCCGACTCCTAGAGCAATTTAATTGTAAAATATAACTGAATCAAGTCCGGTTGACTTACGTGAAGGTTGAAAGGGTCTTATGCACACTGGCTGTCGCAGTCAATGGGTCAGTTACTGGTGGTCGCCATTTCGCTTCACCTTTCTCTTTCTATTCTTAGTCACAGACTTGAATATCTTTAGTGTCGTCTAAGTATAATTTCTAATTTAATTTTGATGTTTTCTAAGAAATGTGTTTTCGTTTCGACTCATCATTCTTATCGGGCCAATCACGTAGGTTCACATAGGCATATATTTTTTTTTATAACTTTCTATCCGTTTGCTTTTTTCGTTCTACGGGTAAGATGGTCAGGTGTCTACATAAGATCACTTTGGTACCACTCCAATATCAAATTGTAAAAAATATTTTACCTATTCTTGCCTTGAGCCAAAGATACACCGAACTTTTCTAACCAGGGTCAGATTTCAGAAATAAAATGGCAACGATACGTTACCGCACGCCGTACGATACTAGATATAATTATCGTTACATTGCAGCTTGTTGAAAGTAAATGTAATGGAAAGCCTTGATAACTTCTCTTCAGGTTGGTCTAAAAAATCAGGCCGTTCGTATCTGAAACATTGAAATTTGAAATTGCATAGCCGTTTATCGATCAAAATGCCGTGAAAAATGAGATCAAGCTGGGGATTTACGATAAATACTAAAATCGTGGAATTCTTCAATAGTTTTACTATTAAAGATATAATTACTTACAGAATTATTGAGAACACCTTGATCTACACAGCTACAGTTTATGGCACACCTTCGTCAACCTTTTTAAAGACAGGAATTTTGAAGGCCAGCACTTGTCATATCTCGTACGACTGTTGGAGTATGCAGTGGAAGAGCCTTGCAATAAGATCACCTAGCCACTTATCGCTTTGAAAAAAATTGGTAAGACACTATCAGAAATGAAACGGCACTTCATTTTGAATTTAAATTCGGTTTTGTAGTGTCGATACAAATTCCAATCGATGTTGTCGAAAAGGAAGGACGAAAAGAAAGTTACACGTTATTTCGTAGGTTCATGCGAGTAAAAAGAACTGATAAACAGCTACTTTTTTGATAACGACTGTATATTGAGGCAGAAATATTATATTTCTCAAACCAGTCCAGAAAATGATGTAAAGGTAGTCGATTCAGTTTTCATTCAATTATCACAATTAGTTAACACGAAATTGGAATTTGATTAACATTTTGAAATGCTTTTATCTTTTTATCCTGATTTTGCCTAGATTTATTAGCGTAACTATCAGCAAGGTTATGAAATAACCATTCTTCGGAGCGGTATAAAAAGAACACCTTATGAAGTTTTAAAGTGCAATATTATATTCGAAATATTGAAACTTACTGTCATATCAAATAACCGTAGCCTATATACATAGCATTACTAGGTATGTGGTGGACAATTCATTGCTATAGCTTAGAAGCATGAACAACATATATATTTTCCGCATCGTGACTGAGTGCTTATATATCAAAAATGTAAACGTCGCTTGCGAAAAAAATAAGAAAAATTGCTGGTATCTCATATCGAGAAGTTAATCGCCAACGTAATCCGCCGTCCAGAAATGTTCTTACAAGGTTTATTTATTGGCGAAAAGGACTAGTCGCCATGATATTTGGTTCACAATAGCATAAGGATAATTTATGTTGTTAAAATGTAATTAAATATGTCTACAGGTGTGAGACATTATCAATGTGAGAGATATATTTGGGTATATGTCACGCATATATTCAAACAAGTTGGTAGTGCCAATTTTTCAACCACCTTTCACTAAAATCTATTGCTCATATCCATAGTTAATATGGCGGAGCATCCTTATGTACTTTATGGTAATGTCGAACTATTGCGATTTCATATCAGAATATCGAGACTTAATCAAAGTTGAATAGGAGCTAAGTAGGATTAGCTAGCAAGAATTAAAATTAGAATGGCTGCTGTTATTTCTCCCAACTGTTGCTGTGACTCATTTCAAATAAGAAGAAAATAGATGCTTACGCGCAGCAAATTAGATAAAGCATTTAGAGAAAATGCAAGAAACTGTAGCACCTGTTTCTAGTGGAACGCAGAAACGCGTTCAATACCTGCCGTGGAAAATCATGCTTGACAACCTCCTCATAAAGAAGTTATACCATGTCTCGTCCGAATAATCTTAAATTCCCTGCAAGATGGATCGGTGAGAATAACGCGTGCGTTTGGACTCGACACTTGGCTTGCTGCTATCAAGCATTATGTAAACGATTTATTATGTTTTACGCACTTCCCCGGTGAGGTCGATATGATAGCATACGCAGATGATATAATGAGCTGCACACCAACCAGACTTGGCAGGAGGCGGATTTATCACAAGCACTCAAGAACAATGAGTGCATACTGCTGAGAGGCACAGAGCACGTTATTCAAATCAACATAATTCTGTAAAGTACTCCTATTAAGATCAGTGATTGGCACAGCCCAATATCTGGGCGTCCATCTCGATAGACGAAAAGTAGAGAAGACTCATTTTAGAATCTCCGCAATTTGAATTGGGGACTGTTTTCCTTTTTACAGAGAGCCGTATACTTGGCTATGCATTCGGCCAAAGTGGCTAAGCTGTTCCATAACAAAAGTTATTATAAATGATAGAGTCATCTATAAATGATAGAAGTTCTCCCAATATAATGTTCGTATGATGCATGTCGTTTTATTTTGCATTTCATCTGAGTGTGCTACTTCATCTAAAATATACAAATACAATAAATAAAAAGCGATAAGCCTTAAGGATAAGCACTTAAGGATAAGTAAACTAGACTAATAATTGATATTCCGTAAATACGATCAATTTATGCTTTAAAATAAAGCCCCGAAAAAATATAGCGACAAACTTGTTTGTGCCACGTCTTGCATGTTGGGTGGACCCTAAGAACCGTATGTTTCTCACGATAAGTCTATACAATTGATATGCGTGTATAGGCGAATACAATAAACTCAACTAGTTGTTCTACTGCTAACGCTTAATCGCTGATAACGTGCATAGCCGCTTTGCGGGTTGCACGTCAGGCTAATGACAGGTTCTCTTGCTCCGGCGTTTTGGTGGACTTACGAGCGTGACTGGCGGCTTTCTAGAGAATTAGATGAGTGCTATTGACGAGATGTTAACGTAATACATGTAAAGAATCTTTACCTTTTTTTAACTATTTCGAATGCTGGGTGAAACGTACCCTTGAATGTATTCTGCCATGCTAATTGTCGAAGCGATAACTTATCGGATTGACAAGGAAGAAGAATCTTGAAAGAAACTCTCTGTCATCGTGTGCTAACGACGTAAAAAAGAGTAAACTTAAAACCATGAGATCCAAACGTTCATCTCAATTTGAGGAAAGCACATAGAATATTCACGATCAAGAGAATATCATGTGTATTACACAAATGAAAAGCTGGTTTAATGTAAGTAGTTTAGTGTAATTTAAAATAATTAAGAGCACGTAAATGCTAGAATTACTCGAAATCAGCATTAATGCTAAGACCAAATCAGCATTAATGCTAGGACCAAATCAGCAACTAGAGTCTTAAAGCAAAATGCATAGGTACAGGGGCATTGGCTTCAAAACAAGCCAAAAGACTGATGTTAAAAAGTGCAAAACCGTGTGAAATTATGAAAAGCATGATACTTTGAATTGGTTACCGATTAAGCAGAATTTTAATCTTAAATATCGAGAACCCATTCGGGGTCATGTATACTGACTAAGTTCTTCTATCTAATGGTGGGGGAAAATCGTTGTCAGCGCATCTGGTTTTCAAAAACCTCTCGCCTAAGGGCTCAGCAATTTACCTTATCAGCTTAAGCAAGAACGTCCTCATACGGAGACAAATAATTATCTAACGATCGCTTTATTGTACGCTGGAAAGCACTTAGTATAGGAATACGCAGTAAGCCTTACATAAAAGACTGCATTAAGAGAAAACATTCGGTATAGTCTGGGGTATGCTGTAAACTTGCAATATTATTACTCAACGCGCCTGTAAATTGTGTAGCTCTACTAGTAAAACTTGCAACTGTTCCTTTTTTGAGTAGTTTTAGGTCTTGCCTTAACAATACAAATTGATTTGTTAGAACCCATTTAAGGAAAACTAAATAAGAGAGACCCCGTCACCTGCGTTAGTCGACAGGTCTCCGAGGGCTGTTTTATATAAGGCCGAGGCACCTGCCTTCTTCTCCACTTTCTGATTTACCTTTGTCGGAATAAATAAGTGTTAGATAACCGCAGCGATAGATAAAATTGGTAGCTCAACAATGGCCGAATGAAATCGAAGCCCATATATGGCACGTCACGTCAAAAAACCTAATTCCCGCTCTAATCACTGATATTATAAACAATATCATCGATAAGTACGTGCACCCCCAACGCTTAAAATTATTAGGATGGGCCTACTTATAAATGAAGGTTACATTAAACCCGTCTAAAGAACGCCCGGTTAAGGCTTGAGAAGTACTCGTTTTCTCGACGATGCAGTACGTAGATGTCAACATCTCTTTTGTCAAACAACCATTTGGCTTCAAAACACGGAAAAGACGCGGTTTGAACTGGGCAAACGATTTTGCCCTATTTGGGATTTCCGCCGTGCTTTTGTCGGGGTTGAGCCTAATGTTTTGTCGATGAAACTTCTTTAACTAGACTCTAGGCCAGCACTTTCAAGCTGTTATCATCATACTTCGCGAATAGATGGCAGTTTATGGATGTCGGTGACAATCGCTCAACCTTCACCTAAGGTAGTGCGTCGCAGGAGCTTTGCGTCGGCTTCCTTGCACCGCATTAAAAACTGCTAAGCAAATTACATCGTCTGCAATATTGCTCATGCTACCTATAGTTTACTAGCCGAAACCTTATGCAATGCAAAAGTTAATATTCTAGAACTGTCTGCTATGCATCTGGGCTCTTATTTGCTGAACAAATTTAAAATTTACTAAATAAAATCTTATGTACTAAACTTAGAGATTTAAAAGCTATTTAAGGAAAAATTAGTTAAGTTAACATAAGGTCAGTCTTAACATAAAAATATGCAAGCATATGAGTTTCATAGAATATGTAGACAACTACGTATGAAAAAGTAAAAGGTTGCACGTCATCCTTAAAGCGGCTATGAGGCTCATTCGATACAATCTAGTCAAATATAGATTAATATGGCCATTTTTAAACCCATTAATAGCCAGTTTCGATAGATAATTTGACGCAAAAGCAAATCGATTATTACTGCCCATAATTATCATACAAAGCGAATATTTTTTGTTTGTCACTTTAGAATCCAAAACGTTAGGACCAGTGGAAAAAGAACGTTGGATGCCTCAAAAAACATGTGATAGACCCAAAGTAGCTTCAGAAAACGAAGGGACAGGATAACATCGACTTTTCCTTGGAACAGCAATTTCGTTAGGTATTAGCAAATTTTAACTTTAGAGATTCTGATGGATTCTGATTCATTTTCACCTGGCTGTACTGTAAAAAAAAGATTTCGATTCGGGTTTTGGGGTGACATAAAAAAGAGATATTGATAACGATAAAGGTAGTAAGGCTTCCCATTTTACGCATATTATATTAAATCTTTCCTAAACTAACTTGTATAATACATACGTTTGTATTTTTTACTAGAAAATTTACTAGAGGAATCCTTCAGAATGCTATTATGATAAGTGGTCGGATAGTTTACGGAAACCCATGCAGGCAAGTACAGATGACACGATGTTTAAGAAGCTCAAAGTTTTAATAATTGATGTAATACTAACTGAGCCTACTAACTCGTTCTGTTAATGATTTACTAATACGGTGGTCCAATACGTTTACAAGCTTACCTAATAATTTTTTATATCTATATTTTATTAGCTCGAAGCCAAAAATAGTCTTAATGCATTGCACAACCTAACAAACTAATTTTGTATTTTATTATGTGAACTCGATAAAGTATTGTGCGTCAGCGTAAGTAAATGTATTCTCGGGCTCCAACGGAAATGACTATCCCGCATCTCCATCGATCTGAAGTGCACCATTTGTGAAACACGGGATGTGCCATCTTATTTCTACAATAAGACAAAAAAGTGTTCGGATAGGCGTTTCTTTTTATGATTAAACTCACTCGGATGGTAAGTTATTGTACGACTATGGCTTGACTAGCCTAACGTAGCACACGGTACGAATTTTGTCAAGCACTCTTACCATACTTTGTGCTAAATAATGTGATTCACACAGAATAGGTAATATATATATATGAAATTAACTGTATATAGGATTAATGTATACAGAATTAAATATAAAAAAAGTTAATCATTTTGTGTAGCATTTGAACGCTCTTCTCACGCACAGACAGGTAATATAATCCGGGTCGGTACTTATTGTACTCTATTTTAGCACCTGCTGTAAGTTAGGCAAATATGGTCGAGCCGAGAAGCGGTACTGCCATTTGTTGAGTATTAACATAGCGAATACGCGGGTTTTAAGATCTGCTTAAAAAGAAAAAGTACCGCCGCTTAGACCTTTATTATGATTTTTTTTCGTTTACGTGTTGATTAGCGATATTAATGGAAATAATAAAAATTCAGCGGCTGTCGCAGCAATCTTTTGATTGGCGTCTCACCGCGGGAATGTGTAGCAGTAAACGTTGCCGTGTATGCTTGCAGTGAAGCTATATTATGATCGCTACTGGTATTGATAACATTGCTACTGATACTCTTATCGGTGGGATCGATCGCTTAACATAAGAGTAGCTTCTATCTTGTGTATTCCAAATGACGGCAATAATTCCGATGCTGCTGACTATAATTTTAAGGGCATATGTGTGCGTGCGCTGTGTGATAATTCTTAACTGAGTATGATACAAGTCTGCTTTTCACAGTCTTCGAAAGTTGTTGTGTCAATTTTACACTGAAGAGGCACATGCTACTATTTAGAAGTGGACTAAGTTACATGTCGCCATATTTCAATAATTTAAGTAGCAAATAAGCATTGGCTGCATTAACAGACTCGTAATGTAAATATTTAGCAACATGCACGAATTATACATGGGTATGACCTATATCTTTTGAATAAATTAATATTTAAACGTGGCGATTGAGGCAACATGTCTTTTGTCGCACTTGCTGTTTAGCCTCAGAGATAAACCTTAGGGATTGGCTTTAGGAAGAGATGACACTTTTCAATACATTTTTGCTTTTACTCCTTCTGAATAGTTCCTCTTCAGAAGGAGTAAACTAACGAGGAAGTGATATCTAAGAATGAAGCGCTATTGCACTTCGTCGACTCATAAAATTAATGTTCAACGAACCAGCTTATAGTCATATCACTCGAAGAGGAATTATGATATGTTGAATAGTGTATAATAAAAAAATACGGTTTTATATATCAAGCAGATGGAAAAGTAACGTTGCCATAGAAGCTACCATAAAGACTTTTAGGTATACATCTAACACTTTCTAAACTAATCAGTGTTAGAAAATGAAGTATTTGTATTTCACGGAGGTGGGCAGCCGTGGCTTGATGTTGTTATTCTTATGCACCTGACGTGCGGTTTCTTGTTAACCTTCTGTAACAGCAACCTCATTGGCGATTGTACAATGCTCCCGACACGTCAACTGGTAGATACAGCATCTTCGTAATTACCGGCCTATAGATGTATATTCTCCTAACTAGTAATTATTGCAGTGTACTAACAGTGCCTCGCAATATTTTAATCTTTAAAAAAATTTCATTTTCTTTTCAAAATTAAGGTTGTGTGATATGCGTATTACTCAGTTTATCACTGTTTTAGCAATTTCGGCTTCACCACAGCGTAAATAACGAGCCAATATGTACAAACAAACAAAGGCCTATATGTTGCATTAAGAACAAAGTACGAAAGATGACCAAGAACACAGATGATGCGTAACCTTCAATGGGAAAGCATTGATAGTGCGTTCAGTTCGCTCCACAGGCGCGGTGGTGATGGTTTTCCTAGGGCGAAAATTGTTCTCTCGCGTCATGAAAAAATCATTGGTTTGTTTGTAGCCTCTTATAAGCCTTCGTTGTGTGATATAACTCGTATCAAATTTTTTTGTCTGAATAACAGAGCTTACACCTTTTACGAAAACAGCCAGCGCGTACTCTATGGCGTTCACCCGTGTTGGTTGACATGCGGCTAACAGATGCATTCGAAAATCTTAGTGATTAGTGATTGTTCTTAAACGTGGAGCGGAGCAATATCACTCATAGATCGCAAATCGAGTTCCGAAGCAGAATGATTCTATGACTGTTTAAAAACGAGTTGTATTTGAGCTGAGACCCGCGTCTTTAGGGATTGACAGCGCCATATTATTCTCATAAAACTAGTTTTGGATGCGATATAGCGTCGAATAGCCACGGACAAGCCATAGATCTTGCAGTCGTTGGCACGAAATTTATGTCTAACACCATGTGGGGTAGTCTTTTTATAGAAAGTGCAAAAAACAGATAAAAGATAAAACAAGATTCATGTTACACCAGAAGGGCATAGTCGTAGGCCGTTAAACAGGGCACTTACCCAATTGGATCGAGATGAAAAATCTCAATCTATTCCGTGATTATTGTAGTATTATAATATATAATAATATGTAAATAATAAGTTTAATAAGGTTATTCGTGCTAACTATTAGCCAGATCAGTCTGCTTAAGCTAAACCACTCTGTGATATATTGACAGCAAATGAAATTAGCTCAACGGAATAGAGTAGAAGCGTAAGTGGAACCGACTTCAGTGATAAAACATAGAATTCACTTTTATCATAACATAGGCATTGCGCCATAAAGATAACGTGTCCATATCGGCGACAATTCATTACATAGACAAAGGACAATACGGGTTAAGGAAGGGAAAGTAACTAAGCTGGTATTTTCTGAGCATTTCACACATTATTAAATAATTTTTCAGTAGGAAGAACGATAAGGTCATAAAGACATGTTGTTTGTCTAATATATCTATTACTGAAACGCCCTTTGCAAATGTATAGAACTTTAGAAATAATTTATGCGTTTTTTCAAGTTCGCATATCCTTGTCGCCGTTACGCATTAAGCAGCAGCAGCAGATGGTTCGAAAAATGAGCTTCAATTCGGGTTAAAACGGTTTGCTGCTTCTTAGAACCTTACCAAAATTCTGTCCTCGATTTTCGCTCCTTCCGTATTTGTTATTACTTCCGCTTGCGATAGAATTCACTCAAGAGCACAAAAATACTGTACGTTAAAAGACACTTTGTTGCAACTGTATTTTTAAAATAGTCATTATTCAGCTTTCACGAATTCTAACTGCACTTTTTTTATATTGAAACACGCTGTAGTAATTACATGCAGGAGTCGCTGTAACAAGTTACACATATGGCAGTTTGCGTACACGCAGCAAAACAGCGCGATGTCAAGATGCATTCGTCACAGTCCCTACCCATATTCAATACGAACGGCAGTTAGTTATCCATAGGTTTCTGTTCACCACGCGCCCAAACTTGCGTGTTCGTGCTTAGATGTATGCGTGTAGCTACAAAAATTGGATAAAGAATTTAAAAATGTGTGATCAGGACCCAAGGAGCGACTGACTATCGTACTGCTTTAAACAAAGGTAGGGAGGTCAGTTACCTAATTGACGCTCTTGAGATTAACTGTCATCGTCTGTACAGGTGACACTGACAATAGGAAACTAAACTGTCACTAAGACGACCACCAGACGATCACCTGACAATTCGATCCACCAGCAGCAGCCAGATGGAAAATTCGTCAGGAGGTTATGGCACCTATAATAATATTCTAACCGCCTAGTAATGTTCCTCTTCCGGCGCTACAGCTTCCACGTACATTTGTGTAAATGCAATGACAAACCAGAGGCCTTTGAGGACTCAAGTCTTGTTTAAGAACATTTGTTCTGACCATGTACTTAGTCTACTGCTACAGTGGAAAGCTTACCAATTACAACTGTGTAAGTCCTCTTTCAGTCAGGCTGTGTTGCCTATTCGATAGGGTAGCCGTAATTACCTCTTAGACGGGTCTACTGTAAAATGGCATCTTTACAACAAGGGTTCCCTTAATTGGCTGTTTCATAATTTGAAACGCTGTAAGGCTTATTGGCGATGGTACCTCACAACAGCGATATTACTGGTTCGTCGCCGGGTTTCTCTAACAGTATATCCTTGACGCACAATAGTAAACTGTGTGTATGTCCCGTTGCAGATAAGATACATTTTCGCATACGGTATACCATATATTTCGTAAATTTTATACTCTTTGGAACGCTTTCAAGCATAATCTTGAAGGTCTACTAGATTCTTGTTGCGCCATCTGCGAAAAATGAAGCATTAGATTTATACCGAAGGGTAAAACATGAATATGATTTACCTGCCCGATCAAAAATACGATGTCTGGCAATTAAGATAATAATTATCTGTTTCGAATACAGCGCATTACGTATGCCAAGAATGTACGATAATAAAACAGTTAAAGAGCGCTCTCAATAGGAAAAAGTTCAAGTTAGTGTTAATATACAAAGACAAGTAGGAATTATAGAAAATATGGTTCTGTCATTGACTGCGCTCCCGAAATGTATGATGATCGTGCGATTAAAATATTTGTGCTATCACTAGCCGTTTTTAAAAAAGCTTGCAATACCTACGAAATCTATGGAAACGATTTTGAGGTGTAAAAGCCTAAAACAACTATTAGGTTTTGCGAATCAAGGGTGAAAACTTATTTTCTTAAATCGAGAATTCTATCGAACTGTCTAGATTTTCGACACTTTTCTAAACAAAAAATCAGAATTAGTATTGACATCTCTGAACTTAGAATAGCTATCAAAAATGCTTCATTTTTGAATGCGCTGCCAAATATATAGAAATCTTTCTGTTTTCGAAGAAATTGAAAAATCAAAAGGTCACAAACTATAATTGGAAAGCTTGACATAAATTGGAAAGGGTGTTATGGCATTTTTTATTTAAAAGTATGTAATTCGTCAAGTATTACAAGTTTCAGGCGTTCTTCGTATAGAAAAAATCCGTCCTCAAATACAACTTCAGCATTAGATGTGTCGTCAAAATCTTGTAACGCTTTTTGTTTTACCTTCAACGGTTCTTGAGAAAAAAGGCAAAAAATCATTTCAAAGACTTCCTGCTTATGCTGGGAAACTTTTTTGAAACTTGAATGAAGAAGATATAAATCCCTAATTTAATATATTTTGTTTTCCGAAAGTAAGGGTCATAATTCCGTCACTGAGCTTACTTTTATATACTTTTGACATACGTTTTAATCTTTTTGTCGCCGTGACCACAATTGAGAGTTATTATGCACTTGGAGAGAAAGTTCACCGCGGCTGCATTTTTGATAATCCATACATCCAATAAAGCACTTAAGTATTCTGATATCCTTTATCAAGTTACAGAGTCCAATTAGCCACCAGTTAAATTACATTTATTATAAGTCTAGTCCCACGTAAGGTTTAACAATGACGACTTAATCTAAATATCGCACCTAATTCTATTAAATTCTATATTTGTGTTATCAGTTGTTGTGTAGATACCAAATATTGTTGTTGCATAGGGTGGTTGAAAGGCACTATATTAACATCTCCAGTCTGAACATCCTAGGACCAAATACTGCTGATTTCCAGACTACAGAAGCAAGAAACTGGTTAGTTCCTTAAACCATCGATTTGTTTTAGTGGGGGCAGCCAGTGCATTCTAATTACATCATTTCGCAACAGCAACTCACACACGGCTTGTTTTGCTACCCCAAGGAGTCAAATGACCTGTGTAATTCTAACTGCTCGTCTGATAAGATACGGCGCCAGAAGATCAACTTGAAACAGTCAGAGACGGTCCAGAGAGGGATTAACGCCGATCCAACAAAACGGACCAGACCTGTCTAAATCAGATTTGAATTGTACTGCCTGCTACAACGTAATGGCTGACGGCATTCAAGCCCTGCTCTCAATAGTTTCAAAGCTTTATAGCTAATCACAGGCCAACCTGCAACTCTTTCTTGCTAAACTAGCGCTATTAAGATAGGAAATTTACTAAAATGAAAAATGAAACGGAAAACATTTGTTCTCTCTAATCACATATTTGATAGTGACAGCATGGTCTCTAAATATCCCGAGAGTAAACTATGTTGACTTTTTACATGTGTTTCACTCAAGAATTACTACTTAATAAAGATTTGATAACTTAAATACTTAACTTTATAAATAAGCTTCACACTTTTCAACTTTATTTCAAAATAACGACCCGCTCCCGGATCGCTAGTAAAAAAAAACTTCAGCTGCCTATAGTGTTCATACGAACATTCAGGACTTCGAAAAATTAAATTAAACGTCAAGACTGTCTCAGGATTTATATAAAAGCATCATGTATGACTTAAATATAGAACTATTGAGCTTCTTCTAGATTTTTTAAGGAATAAAAGTGAAACACTGATTATGAAAGGGCCATCGCCTTTCAGGCGAAAATGAATGACATAATCAAACGTAGCTATTATATGTGAGGTGATGTATAGTCCCTTGGTACCTAAATGACGAATTACGGTAAGTAACGTACACTATTTTTTCGCCTGTATTAAATATTACGAATAATCGTATTTGGAATTACAGGAATAACGCGAATAATGCTATTCACACGTAATATAGGTAAACTAAGATAAGGATAACAGTTAAAACGGAAGGTTTTTAGCAATCCAGTCAGGCTGTGGCTATATAAATGATGTTGCTACTAAATGTTTCCTTAGTTGCCTAGTTGCGTCCTTTCTTTTTTCCGGGCTGCTGTTTTGTGGTATCAAGTAGCCCCTGATACTGTTCGATTAGTTCCTGTTGAACTGCAGGTGTGGCAGGTGAATACCTGAAAGCAAATACTATACGTAAACGCTGTAACCCTAAGCACAGCTACTATGAATTACGAGTATTGAGCGCACAATAATATAAAACTGGTCGAATTGTAAGCGAAAAACATGAAAAACCTTTGACTTTTCTCAAGCAATTACATTCTCCGTATCAAATGGTCCATGCAAATCCTAACTTATTTTGAAAAATTGAAATGCAAGAGTATAAAATTGCTGTCCATCTACGTTTCTATGAGGAATAATTACTTCATATCAATACGAGTTGCCGGTTATCACCGTTTTTTAATAACTATAAGGACATTCTCATTGGATGTAAAATAAGATAAACATAAGAAAAATATAGGGAACGTGTGGACAAAGGCTTAGAACGTGCCGTTTGGACCCTGCCAGAACTATTTTCGCTTTCAGTTTTTTGTCGGTGTGTAAATACACGTTTCTGCAGATCAGGGTCTCCACCTGCTCGGGACATACAATCGATCGGTATTAAATCAGGATATCATCAGATAACCAGTTCAGGTAACCGGTACATGTAAATTAGTGTGGGTCCTTACCGGTCCCTAGCATTAATAAACTTTATATATGTATAAACTTTATTAAGGTTATATATATATATATATATATATATATATAT
>MNPL01000585.1:0-15142 GCA_002081605.1 Tropilaelaps mercedesae
ATATATATATATATATATATATATATATATATAGACATGGTAGCATAATATTTATTCGAAAACGCTGCCTCATATTGTAAACGATGCCGTAAGGGTCAAATACAACGTCCAGAAAAATGGTTGACACGAACAAGCACAAAGGGTAGACGCGTACATAATAGACACATGATATTCTGGCGTTTACGCAAACCGCATCGAATTTGGTTGCCTCCGGATATTTGCGCAATGAAATGACCTGATCGTTCACTATTGAAACTGAACGGCGCCTTAAAAGTAACCAAAAGTTAATTGTATAGTACATCCAGTTGGAGTCGACCTTCTGTACATTAAGGGTCGCTTCTATAGATAGCATTAGATATTTATGTAAGATTCCGAAATCTGTCATATCTTCTTTTTAATTAGCAGAGGCTAAAGATACAAAGATCTAAATAATGTTCAGAATAGCCTTTTCGATTTACCGCTATAAAGACCATCGATCACCGCATATACGGCAGACTTAACGCGTTAGACGTAGGACCGTGCCTTGGGAATTGTTTTGCTGTTTCTGTGGCCGGCGCCATGAAGATGCCTACCTTTATTTTCACAATCTTCCTTGTGGAGAACCTTTATCGGGTTCACCCAATAGAAACGTTAAGTATGGGCGCGAGATCCAGTTTCTCATGAGCAAATGTATCGAGGGCCACATCAGAAATAAAGCTCAATAAAGCAGAAATAAAGTCAATTATTTCTTCATTTGCCGCCTATACGGCTGCTGTCGTAGTAGCTGGGAACGGATCAAACGATCAGCAACATAATGACTACGCAATAATGTTCCATGTGATCGAAGAAGTGACACGATATCTATTCATCAGCAAAAAACGTTTCAAGCAGCCCTTCTTGCACAAGTCCTACTCTCCGTTCGCCCACAGGCGGTTTCCAAAACGCCACAGATGGGGCCATTAGTACGCGCTAGACGAGTGACGCCCACTAACTTTCAATTCCGTCTAGTAGGTTATGTCAGGTCGAACCAAGTCAGTTCAGCTGAGCTGGATCGATGCGAAAAGAATAGTCGGCTGTCATCGCTAACACCGTCGCAGCAACCCTCAGAGGTCATCATTGTAGGGTTCTCAGTGGGTCATCGTATGCATAGCTACGAAGGCAATGGAACTCGGTGGAACTAGGAACCCGAACGACAAACATTGTACAGAGATGCATGTCAGCTCTGCGCGCAAAACGCGCTACCTGTGAGGCGTGTGCTCCTGTCTGCTGTTGGCAGTGGCAAGTCCATGGTGTGCTCTCTGCTTTTCTGCCCTCCGGTGCTGGGGTCACCCAAGTGAGTATTAAATCGGAGCGGACCGGCCGGAGAGGACGACGAGCTAGGAGCGAGTGGGAAACACTGACCTTAATAGAATGTCCTCATCCTGTTCCTCTATTCATCCGGCCCCCATAGGCAGTGCCACCGCCATGACCACCAACCCGCCACCACCGCCTTCTCTATCGTCACTAGTCTTTACATATCTGCCTCTCTTCGCGAGCAGAACAGGCAACGGTGTTCAGCTAGGGGCAGCCATCACTTTTTCTCTACTTGAGGCTAGAGCACGGGTCCATCGAGCCTTTCCCTGCTCCGTCACCTCTGTTTTCTCCTCATCGACTTCGGTCCATTCCTATCCCGTTTCCTATCCCCAAATTTTCCAACTCCATTGGCTTTTGCCAGGGGGGCCATCGCATGTGCCACCCTGTCCTGCGGCTGAAGGCTGCGGCTTGGGCTGCTCGTGTTGGGTGCGGCTCGAACACGAATGTGCGGGTTCCCAATGGCGAAGAACAGGGTGGGCGGTGAACCAGGCCGATGGGTCACCGAAGAGAACCCGGCCCAATCGATAGGTAGCCCCTTTCAGCCAATGCTTCCTGTCCAGTCCGCGAGTTTCGTCAGAAGCTTGCCTTCTCCGACCTCTAAGCGTACATTGCCGCTGATGGCCGCAGTGGTGGTGACGATGGTCGGTGGTTCCTCCGAAAGAACCCCCAACAAACGCTCTCGTCTGGTGATCCTCCATATAAGATTCCTCACTATGCCCGGGACGACAGAGGTATGCCATTGGCCATTTGAGCAAAAAACCGAAAAGAGAAACGAGCCCTGCGGCTTCTGTAAGAGGCCTTTTTCTCCGCATGTTTTACTCTCCAGTATCGCAAACACGAGCTCGGCAAAGCAAAAAAAATACTTTTTGGGTTCTTTGGAAAGACAGTTGAGAGTCTGGAATAGCGCACACGTCCCGTGTAAAGAAAGCCGTATGATTCATAATAATTTTATAGCATGGGTAGGGAGTCCGCGCAAATGTAATATAACCGCTAATTAAAAGAAGAGATAGGCCAATTCAAATAAGCAATCGAGTATCCGTTACGATGAAAAAGGTTATAAATTCGTCAAGCCCCTTTATTCAAAATAGACTTCAAGGAAACTGACAGTCTGCATGTATTGTGGTATAAACATGTCTGTACCATAACAACTGATCAAACATTTCAGGCGTAGGGAAAAGATTATAATTACGCTTGTATGAAATCACAACATCACTTGTCGCGTTTATAATGTGTATGTGCAAAGCATACCCGAAATATTTAGACTGTTGTATTAAAAGCATCTCCATCGTGTGAGTTGTCCATGCTTAGTTGGGAATAGGGAGAGAGGATCAGAGAAATAGTAATTGGAACGCTATCACTAGCATAAAATAATAAACTTCCATTAGATGTAAAACATGCATAGTTGGAGTTGAAGAAACGAGCAAGAAAACACCCGGTAATCTGCGGTCTGCAATGGGCACGTAGAAACTGGGTAAGAGGATAGCTGTCGATTGTCAAAAGACTGGACTTGAAAGGCAAAACGTAATTTGCGTGTAGTGATGGAGATTTCAGAGGTATAAAAATCTACTCTTGCATAATAGCTTTTGGAAATATTTTGTATTAACAAATTATGAGTGAAAGATAGCTTCGAAACAGCATTAGCGATGGCGGTATGGTTTGTAGGTGTCAATTTTTCCTGTCGTTGTAACTGTTTTTCACTACACGTAACGGCTTTTCATTACACTCTGTACCCTTGACGCATTTCAGAATTTAATCGTCGGCCCCATAAGCCCATTGTGGAATAATGCTGTTAAAAACTTTTAGTTCTAGTGTAAAAAAATCCCAGTTTGTGCACATCTATTTCGATCACACTACCATTTGTCACCCTCACGTACATAATCCAGTTGTTTCTTAAAATATTCCTTCAAGAAACTAATTTCTGTGTGCACGCTATAGTTAGAATAGTAACCGTCTAAGTTCCCGTGTTTATTGTGTCGTAGGAGAAAAAACAGTTCTGTCCTCCACGCAGTCTTCGATATCAGCAATTCCTCCTACCGTCTTTGGGGTCATAGGGGCTTATAGAAAAGGTATGTGAACTACGCTAGCTCACGTGAGGTTGGAATGACGGGGTGTCCTCAGACCTACAATGTCGCCTTTGCTATCCTATTCTCCGGTGCCTTCGGCTGGATGAGTGTATATCACCTCCTGTGGCCGTGTCGGTATGTCAGAGTAGCCCACACCAGCAGGACGGCTCCGCGCTCCTCTGTTCTCGCAGCATTGGCCCCCTCGAGCTTCTCTACCCCGACCCCCATATCAACCATAGACTCCCTTGCTATAACCCACACTTCTTGTTCTCCTCATCGGCGGACTGATGCGAAAAGGGAGAGGTGGCTGTGCTCTATGAAGCGTGCACTCTCTGCTTGCCGTCGAGCTCAGACAGCTTCTTCGGTCCTTTCTCCAGGATCCCCGTCCTCTATCCTTCTCCCACTATCTGTTGGCTCTTCCTTGCCTCTATTCCTCTTTGTAGACTAGGGCCGCTTGCAGCGACGCGGGACAGCAATCGCAGCGCTGCTCTATCGTGTTCAATGTCGGCGACTACGAATCGAACGACGGCGAGAAGAACGAGATCTAGAGCGAAGACTATCCCGACATGTACCTAGCAGATGTGACTACTCTGACTTCCCCTGCCACGCACACAACGACGGGCTAGCTGTGTGACTACATACAGGTCTCTCCCCTTCAATTTTCTACATCTCTCTAAAGAGGCGCCATCGGAGAAGAGATTTCACCTACCAGCCAGCAGGCTGTGTATTTGAATTGCACAGCGTTAGCCAAACACGACATCAGCTTGATTATGTATCTATCCGGCAAGGACATCCCCTGTATGCATAGGCCACAAAATAGCATATTACACACTACTAGAAGAATGCAAAAGTTCTTCTCTGTATGATCACCTTCACGCATTGTGCGAAGCGGTATAAGGTCACATTGTGATACTTTTTTTACGAGAGAACAACTCTAGTTTGCACATACCTGCACATTGTTAGCTGCAGTTGGAGAGAGGGGAAAATGGCGGAAGGCGATTACTACAAACTGGTGGCAAATAAGGAGAAGCTGGAGCCCTGCTACTGCGAAATAAATTGCTATTGGGTGTCGCCGCTTCTTTCTATATGGATCTGTGATGATTTCTCCCTAAGAAAGAGCGTAAAAGATAAAAGGCGTGGCGATTATGTGCCAAGGCAGTATTCTCGGGTTATGAGCGCAAATTGAGCTCCTCGGTGTGGTGTGTGAAAGCAAGCAAAGGGAGAGAAAACCTACCGCAGCTTTGGGTATTCCCATCGTCTCCTCATCTTGTAAATCTCATCATGTTTCTGGCCTATCACCAACCACCTCATGAAGACCCCAGGGGGAGTGGACGTAACGAAACTCTCTTGTGCAGAGGCGCGATTTTGTCCTAGACGGTCGCAGTCACGTGCCATGAAAGAACTGAAGACGTAATATTGAGCGACAAACTGTGCAATAGAGAGCGAAAAGACAGACGCCGCCAGCTGGCACATCGTGGTCTACAAAGGTGTCAAACACGGCTGGACGGCCGTCGCCGCCGTCAAAGCGTTGACTCCGTTGTATCCACGAGTTTATACACGGCCCTTGGCCGCCTCCACTCGGGTCTAGCACAACGTGTCGTTGTTATTCTGGCTCTAATCCTGCCCCCGAAAGTTCCTACACTGAACCACCAGCGCTCGTGACGTCCACTGCGCTCACGATCCGGAAGCCTCCTTCCTGCGTCCTGAAGAAGGAGAAAGTATAATCTACTTCTGGACGCTGTCACTGGCTGCTGGCTCCACACCGCTCGTCCTGATAATAATCGGCAAGAAGTTAGATAGAGTCCTGAAATACTCCACCCTCTACTAGTTTGGCCACGCGTCACTCCCTTTAGTCCCTCAGCCTCTTTCCCCAACTGGCTATGAAAGAACTGTTATTGCCGTGTAAAGAACACCCACAAGAACCATCACTAACCATTATTATATAGAACATATCGCTGTTATAAAGCAATAATAAATATTACTAATAGTAGATGTGCAAAGTCTTACCCAACGTCGTTGACAGACAAACAGAGAGCCAAATATACAGAAAACTAAATTTTAAGTTATTAACAATGATACTTGCTCTTAGCAACTAATTTTGCAGGACCCGGGGCAAGTATTTATGAGGATACGATCAAAATGTTCGGGAATGCCCTTTGCATGAATATCGTAGATCTATTGTCGGATTGATGTTAATGGAAAAGGAGCCGTATTTTTCTCAAGTTGTGTCATCGTACAGCAACTTCGAATTATAAAAAAAACTAGGTCTTGTGCGTTTTCAATTATTTCTGCAACCAATTATTTCTGCGGCCGAAAGTCGAAATTTTCCAATGCGTACTAGAGGTGTGGTGATGCGTTTTGCTGTTCGGCTAAATTTAATCGAATAGCACTTACCCAGTAACGTTATAAAGACAGGTAGTGCAAGCGACATAGCTTCGTTCAAATCTTGATAGATGTAGAACCTTACAGGTCCTTTTTCGAGATTCAAGTCGATCAACTATCAAACCTAGGAAACTCGGCGGCTATATACCAGCGAATTTACTAACGGGCAGAAAGTAATGGGGGAGAGGAAAGACGGGGAGAGGAGAATTACGAACGGCCTTATGTCTGTTAGGGCCTCTTCTTCCTGGCTCGTCGGCGGAAAGCCCCGCGACGTGGCAGAAAAAGTGGGAACCAGGGCGAGGTTCGTAGTTTCGAGGGGCGTTGTGGACAGGGTGAGTATTCCCAGTGTACTGAGGGAACACTGAGGATGAGACGGAAGGTGATCCGAGTGTTTGCCTATATCTGACCGTAGGAGAAGCTGGTCCGTTGAGTGGTGGCTATCGGGCCTCACTTCGGCTCCAGACGCGTGCCGCCGTTCCGGTGGCATCGAGAGAAGAAACAGGTCAATAATAGCAGTAGCGTACGCAGCCGTGTAGTAGTAGCCGCAGAGCCTGGGGCAGCCACAGCAGTGACTGCACCAGCGGTTGAACGGAGAAGAGCTGAAGGATGAAGAAGATCTGGAGAAAAAGCTCGACGTGAGGGAAGGACGGCTGGGTGTTCGGCTGGGTGAGCGATGATAGGAAAAAGGCAGCAGAATAGAGATGAAACGAGAACCTCTTGAAGACCCCTAACCGATGCCATTATGGAGGTTGACGGTAAAAGGATACCTCTTAAGGCCCATTTTCCGGACTCTTTACTTCGAAAATGGCGAAAAATTGTTGATATGTTTGATGTAAGTTTTGTTCTCACCGAGACTACTGCATTTCCGTAGCGTAATAAAGTTACTTGTAGTTTAAAATATTCAGATATAGCTGCCTTTTAATAACTGAATTGACATTCAGCAATACTCGATGCCCGATGCAGAGCGAGATAGAGAAAAGACGGAGTCATATGTTATTGTTTCACACGATTCGCCCAAGTATCTTGCGTTAAATTGAACCTGTTCTGCAATCTCTAGTTTAAGCAGCAACACTGCTTTCTAGTCTCCTTTCACTCCTTTCACATACTTTATTGGAAATAAACTATAAGAAACAGGCAAAACAAAATATAAACGCAGCTGTAGTAAAAGAGAACATCTCTGTCTATTCGTTGTCTTAAAATCAATCACCTATTGCTTGTTTATTGTTTTTTGTTGTCTTAGTCTTGTCTTGAACTACATTCGGCGCTTAGGATAAATGCCGTATGTAGTACAGGCTTTCCATCTATCACATTCATTCAATGTTTCTCTTGTCTAGATGGAAGAGTTTTGTCGTATTCCACAAGATGATTACGATAAACATCAAATACTCACCTTTGAATGTATCTGGTATGCACGACAAAGCATTCGCTTGACTAATAAAGTAGAACCGAAATTCGACTTTTCGCGGTCAAGCTTAGTCATACGCTTATGCAATGCTATTCAAAAGTCGCTACACCTAACAGACAATTGTTAAGCCAGCGTGTTTGCGTCATACTTATGGTCGAGTTTCATTGAGTATTCCGTTTCTCGATCTAAGTATGTTGTTATGAAAGGTATTAATTCACTCTCTTGTTTCGTATGGACTATGTCTCTCGCGTTCTTATAAGTAGAGTCCCGCTTTTCATCTGCTTACGACTGCCTTCACATTATATTAAAGCAGGCTTAAGCAATTTATTCTTTGGTTTGCCGCAGCAAACGGTTGTTTCCATGATCAGCTGGCCCCGCATTGCCATCATTAAAACGGAATTTCAATCATAGCCACAACGAATAAATAACTATGAATGACATAAGAGGCAATGTCATTAGATATGTCATTTCAAAGTGAGGATTATTATATTATGATTGTTATTATTATTACTGGGAACAGAATGTACATTGCTCTTCTGTAGAGAGATTTATTCTGCCACATAGGTCGTCTTTGTATAGACGTGTCTAGTACGATTGTGTTTAGTGGCATGAGAATACGAGAGGACATGTCCGTGGATGATCATTGCTATCGCCCTTGGCCTCCTGCGATATTTCGCTAGCGTACGGTGCTCTGACCCGTTATATAAATGGAAGAAGAAACAATCGCAGGTGTGTACGATGAGGATAATTTAGAGCAATGTGAAAGGGGGAGGGAGTGATCTTCAATTGCAGCAACCTCTGCCGTTGTTACTGTTGTGCTGTCGTCGCCTTATTAGCCTCAGCAGTCGTTGTTTGCCTTATTCATTGCAGGGGAGGCGTTAGTAGGGCTACTCACTGTCGGGTGCTGACTGGCAGCAAGTCGGCGCATTAGCATGTCTTGCTCGGTCTTCTTAAACTGTCTAGGAATCCTGCACTGGCTCTTTACGTTTTTCCCTTTAGTCCCTGCATTTCCCTACTTTATCATAAATATGAATGATACAACCAGCCCATACCCCTATCTACGAATATTTTCCCCGCCTTCCTGGACACGCGAATACATCATAAGGTCCGCGCGGACATCGCCATTATACGCACGCAGAGGCCAGAATAGAACAAGTCAAATACATCAGTATGATCACTATGTTAAAATACAACATGTTAAATAGATTGTGAACTAATGTTTCCTCTTTGATTTCGCCGCAGCTGATTCCGCCTAGCAATTCGTTTCATAGGTTCAACTTCTTCATCAAAATCTCTCCATTTCTACAGCAGAATTTGTTTTAAAGACATCTGTGGCCCTACAATACTGTCTAAAATAAATAGGTAATTATTGTACTACAGTTTTGTAGCAGTCCATTCTAACTTTAGTATCGCTTAACGTCAAACCTTTGATATACCAAATCTATAAATGGGGAATGAAAAGAGGAACTGACTCCCAAACTCTGACCATACTCACATAACCCTTAAACAATCTTAGCAATTGCTTCAATAAATATACGGTGCCATAATCAGATCAACCAGGAGTGAGCGGCGTCAGGCTGCTTTGGTTAAGGGAAGGACGTCAATAGAGGTAAACTTCTTTTTATCTTATCACAGACATTAGTGTACAATTTGGTGCCAACTACATCTTGGAAAGCTGCTTTCTTACCGAAGGGTTCACCCAATTCGGGAGTCCAAATGAAGTTTTTTCTCAATTTGTGTGTGTTTATTCCAATATATGGAGAAGCTTGAGCATCGAATAGAATGCGACAAGACTGAGATCCATAGGATGCTTATTGTTTGCAATGAGCACCTGTAAAATTTTGTTTTTCTAAACCTGCTGCAGATACACATGAAACTTATTATTTCAGGTAGTTTTGATGAATTATACTGAAATTACGTATTGAATTAAAGCCATGTCAGCAATCATAATAACTTGGACGACTTAAAACTATAGTCCAACGTTTAATTTTATTTTTGGACGTAAGTTTTGATACAACAGCAGTAATATCTTAATTTTAAAAACAGTATTTAATTTATGAGTAATTTATTGCTTCAAGGAAACGGTTTCCATCTTCCTCAATGAAATAGAACAAGACATGAACCTGCGCATAGAGTGTCATCCTACAACTACCAGGAGCTGAGGTAATCAAGAACAAACTTAACAGCCAAGCTGCTTCTGTCCGCGCCAATTTTTGTATCGCTATGTCATCATCTTTGACATCATCTTTACGCAGAATTGCAATAATAACAGAAACTACTGTGAAACATTATAGTGATAGTGCTTCATACTAATGAAACAGTTGGGAACATTTATATTTTGGAATGATCTTTCTTTAACTGTTATAAACCGATCCTATTTTGCCGTTTTTGGTCTGCGTGGAAATTCGTTGCGAGTGCTGTCAAAAAGCTGCATATTGCGTCCTGTTGCCTGAACTTTAACCTGGCATGCGTATTTAACACCTTTTAGCAGGCGTCATTACACCGTTTAAAATATCATTTTTTGTTGACTAGGCTATATATAAACACCGTTGCCGGCGAAAGACGCATGGTCTGGCCCAGAGGCCCCGCTTCGGCACCAGTCTGGCCTTGATGTGAGTCTTTTTTACATTGCCACGTCCCAAATTACAATTGGTGATGCTTTGAATACAGCGTTCGTCGGAATGCCATTCTCGGCCACGAAAAGAACTTCGCCAATAGCTCGAATGGTAGCACAAAACCGGGATAAGCGAACGCGAAGAAACGGGAGCATTCAAAACCGAAACAAATTAAAATTTTGTATCGGTCTAGTCAATGGTTGGCTGCTTACCCTATTGTGGTCCGCTCCCATTTAACCCTAGTTTGACCGTTTTGAAATGGGAGGAATGGCTGAGATTTGGTGTGAAAAGGTGCGCGGGAATGAGGAGGCATAACCTTTCCCGAGCTCTGTCTTCCAGGGGCGCCTTCGCGCGTTTAACATGTCCGTCCAACAATACACGACAGGTGAACACACGTCTCGCTAATTAATACGCTAGCGACACAACATTTATCGCATTATTCTTACTATAAAAAACAACAACAACAGCAGCAACAACAGCAACAACAACGACGACGACGACAATGGAAAAAGCGATGATTAACGACAACGAAAGCAGCGCCAGCTGTTGCAAGAACAACGAAAACAACAACAACAGCAACAGCAGCAATAATAACAATAGCGGCCACAGTAGCAGCAACAGCAACGACGACGACAATAAAATTACAACAAACTAATTTAAAAATTTCTTAATATTCATCACCGCTGTGACGGTCGTACTGAAACGAACGTGTGAACGATGCTCCACATCATATATCTTCCTGTCGCCCTGTGACGTCCCTCCAGAGTGATGTTGATCTAGCCGGGGTCGCCCTCTGCAGGACACTCTGCACCCGGTATTGCTCCTAAAGCAGTTGCTCCAAGTATTGCGGATATGTTTATTGTGAATATTACTCATAAGCAAATAATGAGTGCATCTAATTTCATACTGTCTTTACGAGCGGTGCTGGGATGTCTTCAATGCCGCAGAGTCTCGCAAATGGGTCGTCTGGGTGAGTGCAACAGATTAAGTACGTATAGGTCCATATGGCGCGAAATTACATAAGGATCTTATAGTAATGGCCTGGAAATGGGTGTTTTACCCGGAAATCCGTGAAATAAAGAACATTTACCAGGAAAAGTTCATGGTATTTCAGCATGCTGTCGTATGTGTGTACGGAAGGACAATGCGGCACACGTAGAAGGTCCAACACGCAGAACGTTGGGAAGAAAAAATTATAGGTTCAACTCAAATAGCTTTAAGGTAACTAAGGAAATTATATTCATATAGACCCCTTAGAACGTCCCCTTTCGTATCCTCAAGCTTGGCTATATTTTTTATGTTAACGTTCAGGGAGGATGTCCTGAATTGATGCGTAGAAATAAGTTTTCAAAAATGCTGGTTTCCATTGATTGGAGTCACTCACATGGTATATATAAATCAGTAAATTATGAGTCTATTTGGGAATACAGCGCTGAAACTCTTATAGTTATATACTTTTGTTTAAGTGAGGGGCCGGTTGTTCAGAGGCTCTTGGAGGGAAGCAAGTCATCGAGAAGCAGGGAAACAGGGTCACTAATAATCCGCTGAACTACAACAAAAATGCACAAGCTTTTATTAGCTGTCGGATTATTGAGCCTGAGTCGGACACGGGCAAACGAAAAATACATTGGGATGAAAATCGACGAAGGCCTAATGGCAACGGCACTCAATTACACTAGAACTCCAAACTGCGACCAATTGGATGTCGACTAACTATATTCAATTGCTGATTTACGAAATGGCCAGTTGCAAGTTTAATTTTGATACGATCGGTCAATGCCGCCTGAGTTTTACGTGTGGTCTTGTACACGGACGGTGGTACAGAAATAGGTAAAAGCAGTGATAAGCTCTTCTGTGTTTCTTAACCATACAAGGGTCGCCATGACATGGTAAAAGCAAGCCCTTAGACTTGGTGGTTAATTTAATTACCATCAATGAAATTAGTATATAGCAATGGGTGCCATCCGGTCACGTTCTCTTTCATTTGTGAGCAAGTCAACTAAAAACAACATATAAACAAGCACCTTTTGCTTCTCACATTATTTTTACATGTATATGTTGACAAGTTCACGTCCTATAAAGGCCCTTCTCAATCAATTTTCCACTTTCTTTCCGCACATTCATAACTAATGGAATTCACGGGGCTGGTGGCATCATCTTTGATTATGAATTGTCTTAGTTGCAATACTTCGGTGTCTTTGTTACGGTAATATATCTCTACTGAGTCGACTTAGTTTGTGGGTCAAATGCTCTAAAATCCGGTCCCCAACAAGCGATAACTGTCAAATGATCAAGCATATGGCCCAGATTACTGTTAGGCCATACAATCCAGCCGGTATCGGTAAAATATTAATTGGCATAGACGTAGTGAATGTCGCAACCGAATCGCATATCAATTCTTGAATAACACTTATGGGACTTTTCCACCCATCTAACCTGAGTAAGCAGAGTCTAGGTGTATTCATGAAATTGCTACGCACTTCAGGTGCCAGTCTGAAGATTTGAGTTCATCAAAATACTCTTTGAATAACTTTGTTTATACGATACTTTCGTCTCCCTAAGAAATACTGGTAAGGCCATACCTCTAATTTTGTCTTTACTAAACTTCTCGGGGATTTTTTAGACATGAGCGTAGTACACAGGCAGGTGCATATATATCAGTGGCAAATTTCTATTGCAATAGTAGTAGCCGACATTTACGGTATAACTCCTGTACCGGAAGCTCTTTCCGGACCAGCTGGGTGATGGTGTTGCTGCATTTGAAATTGCAACCACACTGAACCTATCTTAAAAGCACATTTTTATATGGGCTGAGTCCCTCCTACTTATGCGACTACACATGTCCAGGTGGTAGAATCTAATATGTTTAGCGACCATTTCCTAGTCGTGGCTTACTCTGCGCTCTCTCGGCTAGAATATTAGACAGCAGAGCTCATCAATGACCGACCCGTCCTACCTGATCCCCATACAGATCACATCCTAACATTAAATATTCAGCACTTGCAAGGCACCACTTCTGAGCAACAGTATTACTAACAGGTAAAAAGCCAATGCTTGTCTATACTGCTTTGCTGACACATGACTCAACACAAGACCCGGCTTTTATTAGCTGGCGAAATTTCCCCTGGTTGACTGACGAAACAGGACATATCCTTTAAATCTCAACACATGGTACCTTTAAGACTAATTACTGAAGCAGCTTTGCATTTCATGTATGGCTTCATTTACCAAGATATCTAGTAAAATGGAAAAATCAAATTTCACCATCAGGTTTCCAAATACCTTATCCAGTAATTAAGGTGTGTTGTCATTAAAACCTTTTCTTAAATTTTACTAAATATATTATACATAATGCGTTTGCAAAATTGCGTTGTTAATAGTTCGAACACCATTAATGATACATACTACAAGCTGCTGCCGCAAACAGCTAGGTGAGCATATCAAGATGTTACCTTATTCGATTAAAAACATTTTATCTTTGGCTTTTGCTGGATACCTAAAACAAGAGATATGCTTTGTCGTTTCAGCCTGAAAGCCCTTAAATTGTATTGACAAAACGGTCAACGTGAGAGCCGAATTTCGTTCTAATCCACGGAGGTTAAATCAAAGGAACTTTTCAAAATCACGCCTCCTTCTCGATTTATTCTATACTGCATTTTGCCAGGGTTTCCATGGACTAAAAGTGATGGTTTGATAAGTTACGCTGCCACAATTTTTATTAGGCTCCCAAAGCACCTCAAGGACCGCAAGCTCTCCTAGGATTGTCTTCTCTTTTCCGATTTCATGTGGTAATGCTCTTTTTTTAAATTCTTCGGCTCAAGTTTTTTGTACATTATTCTAAGTACAACCGCTAGACAGCAAATCAACCACACAAGTGTTTTTCCCGGCTCTGTTTGAGTCCGTTAGAGAATTCTTCTGGCTGGAGTGAAGGTGAGGCAACTCTAAAAAAAGGAATGGTTTGAGAATCTGAAAGGGCTACAGAATGGTTTTGTCGGCCTATGACAGCAACGAGCAAAATAAACCTGCAAAGAATGTAGGACTAATGGCAGATACGAAGCTAGTGTGCTGAGAGTATCCGCGGATGCTCCGTTGTATTATGTATGCAGCTTCCGAGTGGAAGGATGAGCGAAGGATGGCACGAATCTGGGGCGACAAGTGAATAGGGGGTAGAGAAGGTGCTGAGGAGTTATGATCCTGTTCATCACAGTGATGATAACAACGCTTACTCATTCACTATATGCTTCTGTTCTTACACTCCATGCGATTCCATTCACTTCGGCGCGCTCCGGCTGTGGAAACAGGTGCTCTAAACGAGCGCGTTAGAAATAGATTTGGTAAGAAGAAAATAAGGAAGTTTCCTTTTACGCCTTTTTCCTAATGGAAGAACGACCACTATCAACTACGTCGCACCTGTGGAGGTTCCTGCGGAAACTCAGAACCGATTACGCTCTCTATGCCCCTGGCAAGGGCTGTTGAGTGCGAGAAATCTCTGTCTCATTCCAGATGCCTGCTGCAACTGAACCAAAAATATAACTGTTCAAAAAGTGAAGTTAGCTTAAACAATACAAACAAGGAAAGGTCGTTACATTTACACTGGACATGGAATTTTCTTATGTTGTAAAGCTGAAAGGTTCTGTAGTTGTCCACAATGCACCGGCGTTGCAAGTCTTTTGAAAACATAATCTAGTATTTTTTAACGATTTCCTATTAGGGGTTTTTGAGTGCGATAAGAACTCTATATATATTTTTCTATAGTTTTCGCAAACAAGTTAATTCTTCTTCTCTTTCGACACGATTCAATATTAGAGATAAAAATGCGATGAATCTTAAGAGAAAGCACGTTGCTATACCGAACCACTTGTTGCCAGATGATCCAGCAAAACAATGCTGCCGATTAGGTTCAGATAATTTAGGTTACGAAACCGCAAAGATGAGTTACAAGGTCACGGCGATGAACAGAGAAAAAATTAACATAACATTCTTATTTCTAACAAATTAATAAAAATAAAAATAATGATAATACATCAAGTGATAACAAATGGGACGTTCTATTGAAAATAACAAATTGGAACTTCGTAAGTGTCACACAACAGGAAAGAAATATTCATAAAAGCCTGACCATTATATCAAGGTCAAACCACTAAAACCTAGCTACCCAACTACGAGTAGTTTATCTCATCGGCGAAGCTAGGTACACTTTGTTCCTTTATAACCCGAAGTAATATTTACATCCACGGTGGAAACAAATTGTACAGATGGTGATTTCGTTCGACTTATTTGTAACAACGTGTAGTTTTGTTTATCTATATCCACATCTATATATATATATATATATATATATATAT
>MNPL01000586.1:0-11028 GCA_002081605.1 Tropilaelaps mercedesae
TATATATATATATATATATATATATATATATATATATGGCACAGCCGTTTATTTAGAGTCTTGATAGTGCAATACAATTGTGACTAAGTGTTCAAGAGAGAAATTTTGAGTTATAAAATGATTACTTCTGATTGTAAAAAAACTTACCTGTACTAAATGCATCACGTAGATTTATTGCATCCCGGACTTTGTGAACTAGGTTTAGATAGGTCGGTAATAGCTCTGTATAGCGTAACACTGTGACATAACATCAGTTATAAAATGCAGCTTTATTTAAACTTTTGAAAGAATCGTCATAGCCAATGATAGACAATGATTCGAATAAACTACTTCTTTATTTAAAAGTCTTGGTCAATTACTTGAGTAAAATTCAGATTCGTTTATATTTTCGTATATGTGTGTGTATGTGTAGTGCCTCCAGCAATGTATCAAAAATCAAAGCGGCGGTGATATATATTACTTGCATTAGTCACTACAATATGCGTACTAAAATATCTATGAAACTTCTAAGTACAGCCTTGAATAGGAATCTAAAACACCGATCAATATTGAGAACAGATTATACCTAAAGGTAAAGCCATACGAAGAACGACAATAGTTAGGTAACCAGTAAATATCACCAACGAGTTATCATGTTCTTGCGATTTTTTGGCACTCGAATAGGAGCTATAAAGGTTAAGTATTTGCTATAATTTTGAAAGTATATAGAATTAACAAGTACGGCTCAAAGTAATATTTATCAAAGTTGCCCTGCACGATTCACAAATCTTAAAACACAAATACGTGGATTTGCTTTGAGTCAGAACAAATGTTCATTGTGTAAATACGATCAAGTGAACCTCCAGGACTTCTTTTGTAGGATTGCATATGTCTAAGGCAGCCTTTGGGTCTAATGGAAGAAGAAATGCTTGAATAAGATCATTAGTGCGTAGAGGCTGAAACGCGTTGCTAAGCCAGACGTGCCGTTAGTGGTGTTTTTTAAGATAATGTGACGCTTAGAAAGATCGGTGGAATAAGAGCTATAGGCTCCTAATGTCGCCGCTCTAGCGATTGGTCCAAAATGTGCTACGGACTTTATAGTTCAACAATGTGGTCCATGAATAGTAAAACAAAGGTTAAAGATAATGCGATCATTCTTGACGTCCTCGATTGGTCAGGTCGGTGCCCCCAGGAAAACGTGTTGCTTGCTTATCTAAATAAGGTTATTTGTTCCGCGAAACGAGCATTGTTGAAAGTAGTCTCTTCGATGGCGTAAAAGCCAATAATCAAATATAAACATATTTAGAAAGAAGTAATCGGAAGAATCTTGATAACTGATAAAATAACGATTTAATATTTATTAAAATCATCACATCGTCTAACTTATTTCAAGGATGTGAAACATTTTATGTGTAGAAATATTTTTGCCGTTTCACACGGAGCAATGCATGCGCGATTTGTACTGGCGTCTGTTTGTCCTTCTAAAAGCCGACCGCTCGAAATCAATTCAGCGACCGTCATACCGAGAGAAGTAGGGACAATCATTACTAGTAATTGTTCATAGATGCATACGTATCTATAAGGTTAATAGGAGGCAACTTATTCATCAATTATTTAAAATTCTAAACTGCTGCTAATAAACAGGTCATCGTACCAGGTCTAAAAGCTTGCAGATCGACTAGAGAGATGCTCGTTTCAATACAGTCAAACGCCCTTTTTTTGTGCAAATACATGAAAGAACACTTTTTAACAAAGAATTGCCTGTCCACGCGTATAGCTACGACTGCAGTCGCAGATAACTGTCAGTAAACGTGAATAAATGAAAATTGATAGTCGTTCAATTATTATCAACCTACCATGTTATGACCATACTAAGTCCAACGCTGAAGTTGCTTTGAAGTTTCAGACAGGAAGTGGGACTCCATTAAGCGGTAATTGGAAGTTAAAGCATTTGAAGAAATACGGTTGGTATTAGTTTGTCAGGTTAGATTCGAGCGCACTCAAGGTTCCAAGAGGATGACAGACTCAGAACTTCAGTTAGATAGTAAAGAAGTTAGAGGTATTATACTTTAAGTTAAAGACTAGCGCCACGGATTCAAAAAACGTAAGAGCAAGCCGGCGTACACGATATGTATGAAATGCCCATATGAACCAGAATAAGCTGTGAATTCAGTATATGAAGGTAATTATGGCACTTTTGCAGTCGGCTAGGTGGTAGCAGGTATGCATTTATGGATATACATTAGGAACTCCCATATCTACGCTAATTCCGAAGGTCTCCACTGATTTCGAAAACATTTGAGTTGAACTATTGACGTCTTAAGGGCCACCAGTAGTTCCGCGCTGGTGCTTAGTCTAACAATCTGCTCAGTATCTGAATGAGTTTCATGGCAAAATTAAATAGGGACCATTCACTAGCATGGTATCTCAATCAGTAATGTCAGAATTGTTATCGAATTTATAATATCAGACTATCGAACGTCTTTTTCCCGCTTCGTGCTATGCAATGGCGGCTTTCCGTCGAATTTCCGCACATTTTACCACTATGAGTCCCACCTTTTTGCATAAAAAATGTATTCATAACTACACAGTCTCTTGGCCGATATACAAGGCGTAATTTTATGCGGATACACATTTACGTTGAGATCGCTTTAGCTCTGGCGGCTGTCGAGTCTGTGTGCTCAAACGACAATCCTCTTTTCATACAGAATTTGTCCTCTAAAGGTATCTTTTCTAGCTAAGAAAGAAGAGCAAATAGAAACGCATAGGGATTCGTGATTGCTGAAAAGGGGTTTGAAAGACCTTGCGAGTCCTCTTTGTTAACTTACAAGACGCAGGATTGCGCCACCCTTCACTGGCCAGTACTGGCACTCTTCGGGAATTGAAAACTGGCCGAAGTTCAACAATGACGTTTCGAATAGACTTTTTCTTCTCAACTAAGCCCAGCAGTAATACAGAGAGTGCGCGCGCCAGATCAAGAAAACGCAGGCGACCCTATAACAAAACCGTGCCGAAGGGGCTATGACAGCCTACCGTCCCGCGGCGCCCAAGCCTGCAACCGAACCGAGCAGCTCCTTTTTTAAGCTCACGGCTAGTACAAATCACTATGCAAATGTCTCGCACCAAATGGCAAAATTTCGTCTACGCTAAGATGTACAAGTTAGCGTAGAATGGACAGCGACGACATGGAAGAAAGCCAATGCTGTAACCAGCCACAGACAAGAAAGAACAAAATCGGTTTAACGACACGTGTCGCCGGGACGGCTGGAACAAATCAAGTGGAACATATGTTGTAGGAAATGATCAAGTTAAAGCTCGATATTGCAAAGAAGTAATGGCATGGTGTATTATTTTCGAAGTTGGCAGAGGTTAATCCTAACGATAGCGGTCCGAATTAGGACATAATCTGCTTTCAATACTTGAGAACCCGGAGGTACGTAAGGAACTGGAACCTGTTTCGGCGATGCCCCGGGTGAACAAATGGCCGGCTGTATATAGGCTGGCGCTTTTCAGTTTGAGTCCCGTTGGCGATAACACTCCTTGCGAAATTTACTAAGCTTTCAAGGTATTATCTATTGGCAAAAAGAACGAAGGCTCTAAAGCGGTTAGCTTTAACGGAAAATGTGAGATGACACTTTTTACTTATAATTAAGAGTTTCATCGAATTAATCGATTCTACGCCCCGATATTATAGAAAAAATCGAAGTCAGCATAAATATATCACCATTCAGAATAGACATAAATTATTTTCTCTTTTACGGCACGTAGGGTTTTGGGAATCTACCTATTCGAGTCTCTTTTCTAAAGCCCTTAAGTAGAAGTTGAACATAATGAATGGTCACACATCATACTTGACAAATGCTTGACAGTACACATTGTCAAGTGCGTTAAGATTTCGAGAAAATCCAATGTTGTTCATACAGTTAGGCGATGTTGGTGACGACTTAATCATTCGTTCCTGTTAAAAGAAACGTAGATTAACAGAGGTGACGTAGGTAACGCAGAAACACAAACTTGCTCTTCATTCACGACTCTAGTCGGTTCATGCGTAACGTGATTCAATAACTGAACTAACGGTATAAGTGTGGCAGAGCGATGGCCTTAAACTCTTGCAAAAATTATTTTCTAGACTGCCTCCTCGGCCCTTGAATCTACTTTTTCGTTTTAACGTGAAAATGCTGTTAGAGCAGTACCCGTAGCACGATATCGAATTTCGAAGTCACTTAACGCTACAGAGCAGTGGGCGGTCGCATTTAAAGTTTGCCTTGAACCAGCATCAGGCCACTTCGGCGGACGATGCACTGGCAGTGCTTACAACAGCTGCTCAACAACGCTAGCAGGTTGAGTTCTCCATGCTGCTCTAACCACTTGTCCTTTCATGACCCACCACATGGAAAGTTGGGTTAGTTATAAGGCATACCATATAAACGAGATGATAGAGTTAACAGTTTTCTTACTTGCGCGTACACTGGTTGGTCTTTTTTAGTAGCGTGCCATATCTCGACTAACGATTCTAGGAGAATTGTGGAATTTTTATGTTGTCAAAATGAAACGTAATTCTATCTTCAGGTATTTGTCATGTATTTCTTTCGAAAAAATTTTTTAAAAGGATTTTCGAAGGAACATATAATAGCTTCCTCAAAGTAGTGAACATCTACAGTCTCTGAAGGCTACCGAGATACACATAGTGAAACAAGCCACGTTACCTCACAGAGTACTTCTCGCTGTAAGTTTTTTATTTTATGATTTCTGCTACTTCTTTTGGGTGTAGCGAATGTAATAATTACATAAGAGAGTTGTTAACTTCAGTAGTCCTACGCGGTGACGACCAGACAAAAATACGATAACGGTGCAGTCTCTACTGCGATTCGTCTTCCTGCGAACTTCTGGAATTTCGTTCTGGACACATAGAGAGCTAATCGCTCAAAATTAACTAGCTATTCGAGGACATTGAAGCCATGGCAATGGAACATAGATACAACGTATTCAACATTACGGTTGATAGCTAGTATTACTCGACGTTGCATTAACTATTTCACGATTGTTGGCAAGCGCATTATCTTCAATGGAATAAATCTTAATTCTTTTAACAGCTGGCAGTCAACTCGATCTTGAGAAAAAAGTTTGAAAAAATAATACCCTAACGAGCTTCTACAGTTTGTTCCCTAATTCAAGATATTTTTTAAATTTTATACATTTAAATCTTTTATTAGTAAATTAACGAGCTACTATACTACATTTTTGTACATGAGTTATGTGCCTGAATCATGCGATAGTAGAAAGTCATGGAATAGCTGTATGACAGAATAATTTAGAAAAGCTAGACAGCTATGAACATTTTGATACTAGTAAAATCCCATCCTTAGCTTTATGCCGGTTATCAAAAGCGTGTACTACGTGTGAAATTTCATAAAGTGAACTAAGGTTCGAACTTATTTGCTCACGCAAGAACGATAGGAACCGGCCAGAGTCGACAAAGACTCCTTTTCGATATGTACGAATTGATCTCAGCGAACTCGTCGCTTTGTGGGCTCCAGTGCGTTAGCTAAACGGCCATCTCAATTACACCTTTACGTTGTAATTTCGTTGCGAAAAGTTCTAATTTCTATATCAGTTTTTTATCAACATGTTTACTTCCATCCCACATGAATATTCTAGACTTAGACAGGCGTCGAATGCTGAAAAAGATCCCTCAAATGATCCAATTTGTCTGCTTGGAAACAGTTTTTTTTTTTAAATAAACGTATGCAGCAATGGTAATCGATTGAAAAACCCTTCTAGCTCAAGTAGACCAGGACGAGACATCTGGTTTCAAAACCGCTCACCTCAAACCGTATTTGCAATACGACAGAAAACACCCCTTAACGAAATATCCTCTTAAATTCCTCAGCCTGATAGGGAATGTTCATTCTCTTATATCTGATCTCAAAATAGCGTTGGTACGGATGTGTATGCAGACAATAATGGCCTGACAAAGATATGAAATGTGTGAAGTGGTTTCCCTTCAGTACCATAATAGTACCGGCCAGCAGGTACACTTAACGAAAAAGAAATTAGCTTTATAAGATCAACCGAGACGTTCTCGAATCTAAAGAGATGTGATGATAAAGCTAACCTGTATCTACTCAAAAAATTCTTTTATATAGCATCAGTTTAAACTTCTTTTTTAATATCAAGTAGATATCGGAATGCATACTGTAATAGTTAAGTGGCTTTCTGTTCAAACATTGAAAATTTAAAAATGCTATACAATTTAGTTATAATAATATCGTCCGCCGATTTGGTTTCGGGGCGTATAGCCGGCAAAGTTAGCAGTTTTTTAGGCGTGTCGAATAAAGCGTTTCCCGAGCAATTTCAAGGGCTAAAATCCGAAATATACTAAGCACTACTAGGCATGATATGAACCTATTATACTGGCTTCAACGTGATTACTTCGCAGTGTGTTCAAGTTAAGCATGACGCCGAGCTAAAAGTCTTACCTCTCGAAGATCCATGTACTATACGCCTGTACACATGCCTATAAGTCTATATATTAGACGCCTTTTACTAAAAACAAAACCAAAAAGGATATTTAATTTTTACATCAGCTGAATTATAAAACAAATAGAAAATGTTTAAATAGAAAAAACATACAGCTATAAAACACGTGCAATCGAAATACTGAACGCCTTAATCGTGATCCTTAAGAACAACATTTTTCCCATCCTATATCGTACTCGCTAGGAATTTCAAGAATATTCTTATAGCAGTATTAGGTAATTTTTGAAAACATCAGTTTAAGTTTGCTAGTTTTATATTGTGTAAGAATTAAGTATTGTCAAAATACGTCATGACCCACCGTCAATGGCCATTGCTATATTTTGTACCACGTTGTAGTTTTGCAATGCTGCTCCGACGGTGTTGTTATTAAGCGATTACTTGTCGTCAATAAACAGTATTCTAACTGTTTATAAAAACCACTTTTCCAGCTTCACTAGCAATTTGGAACAATGTACTTGGCAACTGAAAAATAGTGTGGATTCTTGAAGGCCAATCGTCTATTACCAGCCGATCAGTATTTCAGCTGAATCCTCCTGCTGTAGCGTTTGTAATACACGAAGTAGCCGAAAATTACCGTCATGGAGACCTATTCATATCGAAGGGCACATCCGTTCAGGCTTCACTAACTGTTCTCCAACGTAATCCTAAGTACTCTCGCACTCACATGTGAATGCATTTAACCTGCTGTTATTCTATATCGTATACAGCTATTACTTTGGAAATACTTTAAAGTCCCATGAATTATTAGCCATGTCTAATGATTATGGTAGCGCTGTATTATCCTTGCTGTTCTAAGGATATTTCCTCGATGGACGAGTTTAATCCAGGCAACTTTTCCGAGCATTTCCCGCCAGTGTACTATATGTCATTTTGAGAGAATCCTCAAATTTGTGTTGGTGTCCGCTCGGTTCTCTTATTTTCGAAACTATTTGTACTGCGTCTTTTACAGAAATACCGAGTCCATCTCGAAGAAGCACACGAAGTGAAAGTACAAATATTAGCATAAGTCTTGCTCAGAGAATATACGCTTTATTTTTATAAATACACGTACACTATCCCATCTTTTCAAAGAAAATGCAAGTTACACATCGTTTAGGCGTATTAGCTACCCGTTGCATGTTGTCATTCATGTTGGCGATATATTTCAAACTAAGATACAATATTTGAAACATGAAAAATTCCTAGAATCATCAATCCCAAAACTACGCGCTTCTACGCATACAAACTCCTGTGAAATCTTGAGTTTAAAAATACAAACTCCGTAACTGTATAAAAATGACTTATTTGGAAGAAGAATGTTTATTCACACATGGTGTTTGTGTCCAAGCTAATTCCATACATTAGAAATTGGTTTTCACGCGAGTCCGTGTGACAAGTTTTACATCCCCCCAACGCTGAATCGATTGGGCATTAAAGTATGTGTGAGATAATTTAACTTCGACACGTAGGATACGTATGAGATGCCACTGGAGGATTCAGGGGTTCTTCGAAAGTCTACAGGACTCATTGTACAGCTGGAACTGTTTGCTTAAAAATCTATGACATCACAGTGCAAAATGGCTTTCTACTGCGATGCTTTATAATCTTCGAAAATCAACATACAAGCCACTACTTGCATCGCATTATTTTGAAGGTTTAGACAGGTTATTGAACTCACGTTTAAAACGACTGAACGGAATTTCGACATAAGCAAGTTTAAATGTCATCGATAAAAGATACGCGTAATAGTTCATTTTATCTTGCTAAATTTCAATTGATTCAAAAAGCCACAATCCATTAAAGCAAAAGGGAACCATAAAATACTAATCACATGCATTATCCTTGTACCATAGTAACATTAAGGGTGTCACAATTCATTTTTTCGCGTTCCAAAGGTAAAGATGTCAACCAATGTAGTAATGTAATAACCAAAGTTGTAGCCGATGAGTACAGTTGGCTATAGCTGGCTGGCATATTGTTATATACATTTCTAATATGCAACCAAGCGGTATCCGTCTGTGCACCTGTTCGTATATGCACTCAGCCCGCTTAGCACATTATAAAATGAGGTTTAAAACAATTTCAAATTGGAATAACAATAGAACCAAAGGTATATAATAGCATAAGATCGCGAATGAACATTTCGTATGCTTCAGAGACACCATACTTTTCGTGCAAAAACCACTTATTACGAACTCAGTGATCTTGTGTCACGCTATGACGAAATACTATTGATACCTCTATGAGTTGTTTGCACGATTGGAATCGTTTGCCTACTGTTCTGTTTATACATTTGCTCATAATAAAACAGTGGACAGATAAAAAAATAAAAACGGAAGACACTTCCGTTCTCTAAAATACGAATTTACGTTTTTATGACGACTGCTTGGTATAGCTTGCCTAATGGCATGAATTATGTTGTAATTTTGCGCTCATATCAATGACGGCAAACTCTGTGAATAAATCCGTATTGCATACATTCACGTTATAGGCGTTTTCAAATGAGGTCACCACAATTCACAGCAGCACGCAAACTTGAATACAACAAAACTTTTATAAAAATTGACCAAAAATCTACATTTTTATAATAAAACGACGGAATATTGTGTCACAAACTAGATAATGATCTTTATTCTACGAATATTAAAATAAAGCTTCGGGGTTATGATTACGCCTATATTCTTCTTATGAGTCTACAGGTACCGACCTATATTCGTGGTGATCGTTGACATGTAAAATCGCGCACTAAGAAACGATTAAAATCATCTAGTTTTTACGTGGGAGCCTTGTGAGACTTCAGTCAAACAGTTTTTATGCCGACCAAAAGAATTACTTACTTTGATGCAAAATATTATTTTATAGTTATTTATCAGATTTCCAAATAGCCGCGAAATTAATATTAGTGAACAGTTTGTTATGGTTGACTCTGACAAAAAAACCTTAAGAGAATCAAAATAAATGCATTCAAATTTTAATTATTGATCATAGTCGTCCAGTCCGGGGCTATTGTTACAAGTGTTGCTGCTAACTTTCCTTTAACGAACTCGAGAAATTATTTATCAAATAAATCAGGTGAGGGAGTTCATAACATACTTTCCTACAAATAAAATCCCTATTGTGAATGATAGCCGTAAACAACATAGAAAAGGTAAAAGTTCTATAGCTCGGAGATATAAAAGATAGAAAAGCGGATAATTTTAAACGGGTCAGATGTTATAAGTAGATCCCATATTGAGCCATGTGTGTTGTTAATATTAGAATATGAGGTACTATTCTTTACGAGGTTAATGGCGTCAACATTTTCATTTCCACAATTTACACCATATGTGTGGTCGATTTTATTATTAACTTTATGTAATCCATTCGTCATAATATCTGCAAATAGTACAAGAAATAACCAGATGACCCAGGTATGTTGATGACCTAGGAGTGAATGGCCTTATTCTTCGAAATTTTTTACACCATTTACATACCTTGCCAGTTAACAAAGGAAATGGAATAAATTCGTTAGCAACAGCAAAATTTTAGAGGTCTCAAAAGTTTTTGCGCAAATTCAGTTGCAAGATCAGCAGAAAGTGCTTTTCTGGAATTTTCGAATGATCTTCAAGAGATCTTTAAAGTCTAATGCTACAGTTATCACGAAACGCCTCCATTAATTTTCCAAAAACCTTACTTTTTAACCCATACATTTTTATTTAAATGATTTACAAAACTTCTGGGGCTATGTGATCTGTCTAGCAGTTAGGTGAGGAAACTGGCGAACGTACAAGCTAATTGTTTCAACGGAAATTCAAGTGGGAGCGACCAAAAAACCTTGCAAGCGACAGCCTACTAAGGGGCCTTATTTCTGCTCTGCCTGGTAAATTGATCAATGCACTGAGTTAGTACTGGAGGATTTTTTAATAGGATTGTAGTACACAAAGGTCACGCCGGGATACATTACAGACATTTCCTTAGTAAGTTGTTTGGTTAGGCACGTATACATAAGTATATATTTACCTTCCCTCGGATAATTAGTGGTAACAGGGGTCAACGTATATTGCACGCCATAGACCTGCCAAGATAAACAAAGCCATAAGTATACTCTTAAGTCAGGAATGAAATCATTTTAATGACCGCAAGAGATTATGAGCTATACAAGTAATAAGATCGCTTTCTCGCGTAGATTAATACGAGACCAGTTGGCTTCATTAACCTCTACCTGAAGACGTTATCAGGACTGTACGTACCAATCGAATAATTTATTTAAGCTTCTAAGTAAACTGTTATTTTATAATGTCGCTCATTACATATGCATACATAAAAATACATTATAAAGTTATACTAACAGGCTTTAAACGTGACTTGCGACTATCGAGTTCCCAGCCTAGTGCACTTCATAGCTTACAATGGTTGCGTGTTGTTTCCATATTTGCAGCAATTACCCCATTGGAAAACAAATATCTGTAAATATAGCTATTCAAGGATACAACGAATAAATATATGTGTATATGTATGCATATATATATATATATATATATATATATATAT
>MNPL01000587.1:0-11265 GCA_002081605.1 Tropilaelaps mercedesae
TATATATATATATATATATATATATGTGTGTGTGTGTGTGCTATAGCTACATACGTAGCATACGAAATATTGTGGAGAAAACAAGCGACATGTTTTAATGATTATGCCGGCTCTCTAACTACTCAAGGTAGCAACAGCTGTAAGTTGTTCAACCTAAGCAGTCCTCTCCTAGCCTCCAAATCCAAGCCGAGTTTATTTATGAGACAAAGGAGTCCTTTCTAGTACAATGTAGTTGTCCCTGGAGCATGTTTACGCACCGTTGCAGATATTGTAGGTTTAATTCTGTTGTCTCGTGTAACTTTTTCCAGCATTTCCGTGGATGCAGAGAGCGAAAGCGCTAGAGATGGCCTTTCAGTCTTACGTGATACAGAATTCTGTAAGAAGCGTATGCCGAAGGTTCGTCCCGAAACTGTATTTTCACTAAAAAGTCTGATCTGTATTTTTCTCGAAATCAGTGAGAAAGTGAATAATAAACTTCCTTTGCTAATGCTGTCTAAACGATTTAAGTTGAGCGAAAAAGCATCGGTTGCAGTGCTGCTGGAAAAAAGCTGACGCTTGAAATTCGTTCTTTAATAAACGGATGTGTTCACAGAGAGTAATGGTTGGGACTTGAAGTCTAGTAGGCGTTTAATGCTGATGATTAAATTTCCCACAAAGGGCTCGTATCTGAAGCCCAAGACATCAAGGTTCAATTGACTGCTTTTCCACGCATGTCTGACGTGTATATACGATCAGCTCGAATTTCTTCTGATCTTTCGTTCCACAATGGTCTATGTCTGGAGCCTCTTTGGCATAGACGGAGCGATGTATAAATGCAAAGCCCTAGGAATATCTCCAATAAAATTGACGTACAGCATCAAGTCCACATTAGCACATTTTCTGACGGCTAGAAGAAGACATTCACATGTTCTTATGGGCCCCCTGGCCATTCAGGTTAGATAGGCACGGCTATCGCATTTCGCGCACTCTGATCATCTGAAGTTCAAAGTGGATCTTTAGACATATCGTGCTTGCAAACGCGTTTTTCTCTAAGACTCACGACGTTGAGGGTCGTTGACAGCTCCCGGGGGCTAAGGGGTAGGTTATATTTGGGAAAAGACACACTTCATCGCATCGAGGTAGATCAAATTGTTGAAAAATTCTGTTTTAACGATAACCACGAAGTTTAGATGTCAACAGTTCATGCCAACCTGGACATCAAGCTATAGGAATGAACGTCTGATAAGTACAATTTGAACCTCAATATTTAATTACGATTCCTTGCGATATATTGCACCGACCTTCTGTTTGACCAAATATGAACGAATTAGCGTCATAGGCACCAACAGAAGCAACCGTCGTCATTGTCTCTTTATCGTCTAGAGCACATACTCTTCTCTGGCAGGAAAATGAATCTGACGAAAACACTTTCGGTTTATGGGTCAACGTATCTATCTGACTCTGTGCTGTGTGGCGCAGAACATTATGAGAGGAGAAACTGCCGCGTAGAAGTCTTTACCAATTGAACATGGACAGACTTGTATTATCTTCTGTTGGGTTCGCAATATACACTGTTTTTTTATGAGTGCAGGGAAGCAAATTATTGCTGTTAAATCAAACCTCGTATAAGTTCACATTCGTGCCTTATTATTTATTTAATTGGTTGTAATTGCTCCCAATCCTTTCGGGTGCATACCGGGCCTAATTAAAAACTGCTTCGACCTACAGGATATACTGATTTAAGCCAACGAATTTCCGACAAATTTCGAACTAAAACAGGAAGGGTTTCGTTTTGAAAAGCGATTTTTCTCGGTCCGTTTACGTTGACTTCCGTTGTGTAATCTAGTAGGCGCACGGCTACCGTTAGAAAGATTAATAATTCCAGATTTCTACAGAGATACTGTCTACCCGAAAGCATCGAGGAGTGACGTAATTAGGACAACCGCGTGCTTAATAATTTATGCTGTGTGAACTACCAACTTGGTTCAGACTGCCCGATCTTTGCGCCGTCATCACGTTTGAACTGTGCGTCATTAGCAGGCGAAATTTCGTCAATATTTCCTAGGTACGACTTTCTCCTCGGAATCAGTGTCGGGTGTAACTGTTATTGAATGTCGGTTTATGAGTTGCAGAGTCAAAGCTGCAAAACTGAACCATCTGGTTTCCAACTCACGGGTTTAAATCTCGCGGGACATTTCAGAGTCGAGGCGGTGTTTATACTTGCAAATCTGTTAATTAAATTCTAATGATAAATTACCAGATCTATCTGTACAAGAATGCACATTTTGATTCGGCACACAACTTAAAGGAAAACATTCTTACCCAGAAACGTATATGTTAATAGCATAAAGATTAACGATTCAATTGAGACCACAGAATCAAGTTATAGGAGAGCACACCTCTGGGGATTTAATGATATGCCGGACGAGGAGACATTGAGAGATAGTCCTTTTTGCAATTTCACCACTAAGATAACCTGATTCAAAGATGCTTTGAATTTTATTCAGTTGCTATTCTTTTTCAACTGAGAAGGAGAACGGGCGGTCTGATCCGCTTGAAATACGAGCCGGCTTTTGGATGGAGAAGTCGAATCCCCTACCATGAAGTAACTCATATTTATGGTCAAATACGTCTCAACTATTCCGTAAATTCAATGGCCACTGTTGTGGGCGCCACAATGGCGAGAGTGACGCCGCTTTAACCTGTTAAATCTTGAAGACGTCAGCTGACGGCCTGATGCTTCACGCACAAACCTGCAAACCAACTGGGTTTAGCTCATAAACATAAATTCAGCTGTTTCGAATAACTTTCTTAACGAAAACTTTGCCTTCTCCGTTTCTAATTCATTACTTACTTCGACACACGACGTTCTACGTGAGATTTCTATTTTAGCCAGGCTCTACCTTTTGAAAATTTAATCTATGATTTCTGTACGTATAATTTGCGATGCGGTTTTGGATCATCAGGGGCTTTTAGAACTGACGTTTCCTCATTGACGTCGTTCGCTGGTTCATTATCCGAATGCTTGCAACGAATAGATAGAACGGACGAGTAGATGATGTAGATGCAGAGAAGTTTCGGTTATGGCTCAGCAAAACGACGATGATAGAGGAACTACAGCTTAACTTCTTCGTTCAGAATCTTTATGTCCATAGACAGGCAGAGAAAGCGTAATTTATTGTATTATTCACATTAAAACGCCTATCATATTATTATCGCCTTGCTAAACACAGAAACTTATTTTTATCTTAGATTTTTAGCCCTAGGGACTATTGCCTTTCTTATCGTTATCGACTGATATAGAATAACAACAAAACATGTTCAAGCTCCCTTCCACTTGAATACGGCCAACAAACAACGGAATGTCAAATGTTTATGTTTCCCATGGATGTAGGGCAATGCAAAATCATGGTGTTCATTATTCGTATTGAGAAAGTATTTGTACTCCGATTGGTAATAGTGCTGGGCCCGAGAAAAGGACCAAAACGCGATTGAGAAATCAGGAGCGAAGCTGATACGGCACATCAATCTGAAGGTAAACTAAACTGTGTACTTACTGCAGAGGGGCTGACAACGGGGCATTAAAGCAGCCAGTACATCTCCCTTGTCGGCTCCACAAAGTCAGCAGCACTTCGCTGTTGTCTACGGAACTCCCTACTACCTGGGATTCAAGCATAAAGTGGCGCTTGCCTTAGTGGCACTTCCTCTACTCATGAATGGCTCAACAAAATGACCATGAAAAAAGCGAACGCTTCAACCGAAACGTTATAATAAACAAATGAGTTACATTAGTGACACAGCGCCGGGTTCCAACAACGTCACCGATGAAAATTAAATGTTTTCAGTGGCTATATTAATCGCATTCGTACTGTCGTTTACTCATGTTGTCAGCACTGCTCCGTGAAGTAATGTCGGACCATGCAGGATTCAATGGGAGAAACACTTTTCGTCACTTAACTCTCTGATTACGTATGGCCTTTCCCTTTAGTCTTAGCGTTCGCACCTACCTCTATTAACACCCCGGCTTAACCTTAAGATAGAGTGTAGGCGGCTCGCAAATGCAACGTCCTAAAAACTACCTCCGGATGGCCCTACGCTACCAAATTCTCTACCATTTTACAACAACGCTTTTACGATAATGTTGAACATTGTGAATATTTAGTAGAACGTCTTATGAATACCAGCTGTATTCGCGGCAGAACTCGCTCATTTTAGTTTTATATTAAGAATGAAAAAATAAAATCTCAGCCAAAAGTTACTACCAAAGATATTACTAAAACATTACAAAGGGCCCATTTGTAGACACTTGGTATATATATTATACAAAAGTCGTGCCCTTTTCCAGAGCACGGTTAGGAAATGCGAATAAAAGCGATAGTTGATAAGGGAACAACGCAGTCGCGCGAATTATACGTATGAAAATACGCCATTATCCCAGCGGTGGCCATACGATCTGACGATTTCGCCATCGAATTTTGACACAGGAGTTTATACGGCGACATGGTCCAGTACTCTTCAGTCTCGAGACGGTTTCTGCTGCAAGTTATCCTTTTCCGTTTCATCGTCATTAGCTGTCACTGAGTCGGACCACCGGTGGCCCTGTCCAGCACTCGCACAAATTCAAACTCAATGCAAATTTAGAGTGGATATTGTTTTGGCCAGCGCAGGACTTTCATTATGCAAATTTCGACCAATTCTGTTAATATACATTTGCAAAGTGCGAGCTTCTACCGTCCATTCGTCGAAAGAAGACGCAATAGGCATGGTCTTTGGAGGTCAGGAAATTCATGTTGCGTAGGAAGATCCTACGCGACGTAGGAGACAAGTGAGCACGAATGAACTCGGGAGATGCCCTACTATGAATTTGCAAAGTATGGCTGATTGTGGCGACGCATAACCATAGGCACGCTTATAAATGTTCTTTTTGTGCATATATCAGGGAAGATAAATTTTATAAAATGCTTGAGCAAAATAGTATGGATCAATCTATTTGCCACAAATTTCCGCGGCCGTTGTTGATACAATAAGTATTATGAGTGATAATAATAATAATAATAACAATAATAATAATAATAATAATAATAATAATAATAATAATAATAATAATAATAATAACGAAAGGCCTTTTTCCAACTGTCATATTACCCTTGACACATTAGATGGTCGTTCTTACTCATTTTAGCATTATATAATAAATTTGTAAATTTATATCAGTCGTTAGTTCTGGTCGTGATGACAAGATGCGCGAAGGATTACGGAGCTTTCGAAATGTTCGCGTGAAACTTGGTCATGGGCCTTTGCTATTAAATTACCTTGTTACTTCGGCTGAGTTTATCGATTCTCCGTTCAGGAGCAGTGCCAATACAACGACGTACCCAATTAGACAGAACTGGCGCTTAGAGAAAATAGAACTCGTTACCAAACTTATCGAAAATGGTTATGAATTTAAATTATTTTTGCGAGTCGCCGAAAAGAGTTCGTCACAACAAACGTAATAAACTCCGAAGGTAGCTTTGCCGAAATAGATCAATGGGTTACCGGCCGATTTCTAAAAAAGAGAACCCCACTTGTGGCATCGGTTAACTTACCTTGACTAACTTGGTAGTGAGGACCTCTGGTCGTATAGCTTTAAGAGAATGTTACAGAAGAAATTGACTCGCCGCTATGTACATAGCTTTTATTGGCTTCACATAGAGAATGTGGGGTAAGCAGTTTTAAACCAATGAGTAATCAGGTGAATTGATGAAAGTAAACGTGTTGACACAACGAAATATTTTAAGGTTTGTGTACTCGTAAGCTATAGTACTGAAAAGTTTTTTTAATTTACGGCAAGCTTTTCGCCTTGCCAGTAACTATATAGTTCACTGTACAACAAAGTGTTTTCCATTGGAATGATATATGCGTGTGTTCCTTAAACCTGTCTTCCAATAAAGAATGTTAATAGCTGATCTTTTATTTACTTCAGGGGTTTACTTTATGTCAGGGATTATAGACGTTACGGCCTCACGGGTGACATTTTCCGTCTAAAATATTTTCAGGGCTGACCATGAGCTAACATTTAACGTCCACGGTAGCACTTTTTGCATTTTTTCGTAAGACGGACTTCATATGAATGTAGGTGTGTAACGGCGGAGATCGAATCCGTGCACCTACTTGTCTCCTTCGGTCGCAAGGCGCGCACGAATGCACCAATGCACCGGTTTATAGCAGTATGAGTAAGAGTAAATCGTATAGCGTTGTTCTGTCCATTCATCCACAGTATTACGGTGACTCGCTTCTATTCTAGCCTCGTTACGGCTGGCAGTCTCAATTTTGTTGCTATAGACTTCTTGTTTTCTTGCATTAAGTCTGTTAGCAAATATTCACTTTGTGGGTGATATCTAACGGCTCAGGCGAAGCTTGCAACTATTGTTGAGACTGTAGCTCCGCAGTTTAGCTGAATCGATAGAAATTGCTACTTCACTCGCACAGTTGTATTTCTTCGAGTATATCTTTTTGTCCGTTTAGACTTTAGTAGTCTTCTCTATTTTACGTAAATCTACTACGGACTTAGAGTTGATTTCCGCAATGGTCGTCTCAGCTTAAGCTTCTTCTGAAGTAGAAATCAAAATTACCGTCGGGTTTAAAGGGTATACTATATGCTAACTAGGACCAAGGCGAATATATTAATGTCAGTCGTCACAGTCATAGTCTATACTCTTTCTGCATAAAAAATTTACTCGCCCTATATGCTGGAAATTTTTAGAGCTCAATGCAAATGTTTATCAGTGCTAATCAGCAGGACAAAAGGCTGTGTTCTTTCTACAAAAGCGAATTTTTTCCAGAAAAGGCTTTTTAGTAAAAAAAATGCGAGTGGTCGGAGTATGTTGCGTGGGAACATAAAAACGCTAACGGCATAGACGTTGAAAGCACAAGATTTGCAAGCGGTGTGGGGCTCCTGTAAACCTTCTGTTGACAAGAGGTTTACATAAGGCTTTTGTAAACTTCTCCATGATAAAGTCACAAGACTTTCCGTGACGTTGGTCAGGATAAAGCCCATGAAATGTAGCAGTTGGCCCAGTGGGCATTTTCGGATCTGGCTTTCACCAATGAGGGAAATATGAGTGATACCCATCAGCATATACTAGCAATATCTCTCGAACCGTATCACAGTCGTCTTATGTAGAAAGGAAATACAACGCCTATAGTGTAACATTTCTTCTTGACTCGATAATTCGTTACACAATTCATGTTTAGACGCGGTTAACGCGGTTAAGCCATGCTATCGCATGGACCTGCTTTACAAGATCGATATTCTCATTTGAACTAACAATCATTTTAGCGATTTTCTCCCGACGGGCGTCATAACAGATCTCGGCGTAAACTTTAGTGTTTCCTTCAAATATCGCGAAAAACCCGGTTTTGTGTCGTTGGAAAATGGCGAGTAACGCAATGCCTGGTAATTCTATATCGAGCTCGGTGGCTTGGTGCATTCGTGTGCGCCTTGCGACCGAAGAAGACACGTAGGCGCACGGGTTCGATCCCCGCTGTTGCACATTTCCGTACGAAGTAGTGCAAAAAATGCTACCGTGGACGTTAAATGTTGGCTGATGGCCAGCCCAAAAAATATGGTAATTCTATATACTTAGCACAGTAAGAGGAACTTTGACCATGGATGTTAAGACTAGTGCTAGTGATTTCAAGCAACGGTACATATTGATAAAGCGCCATCCTTGTTCCCTTCGAAAGTTTGCATAAATCATTTAGTAAACAACGATATGGATTTTTATTGTTACATGTGCGACTAATTCAAAGCGGGCGCAAATTCACCAAGCTACCCAGCTTGACATGTGTCATATATTCGGCAAAAATGTCAGATTAGCCGGACAATATGACGGATGGAATCGTTTCGATAGTACATAGTGTGTGTATTATTTTTATACAACATACGTAGTGTAAGAATAATGTTACACCTAGATACAGGTGTGTGTGCGTTATTCGTACAGAGAGACCTTTGCGTAGAGACTATAGACTTTTTTTAGAGACTATAGATATTTACTCTAATACATAGCAAATTCGTCCCGACCGTGCTAGCTTTAAGTCAAATTAACTCATTCCGTTGCGTAAATACTACTAAAATCGCCCTATTTTTATAATAGGTACCCACATCGTCGACATTGAGGAAATACAAATATACCACACATAACGCCGTCATAATCACAACTTAGTGGCTTGTCTATAAGAACAACATTACATGATGAAATACGCTTGAAATCGTATGTCCGTCACAGCCTTTGATTTTGTCAGTTTAATGCCAAACGATACAGGTCTTCCTTATTGAAATGAAACGGTCCGTGTGGTGGAATCTCGAACCGATTCCGCCTACTTTGCCTTATGGCCAGCTCAGCAGAAAAACTGGTATGAACAACTAAATTCGTCCGCGACAGGAAAAATCCTTTACGGCACTTCAGACAAAAATAAAACACGTTTCTTGTTAAACCTTTGCGCATGTGGTATTACCTCAATAGCAAAGCAAACATGAGCTCCAGAGCGTACTCTGGCGCGTTCAAATTTCACTAAACGAGGGTTCGTCTTTTGACGGGGAAATCTGTACTGTACGGGCAGGGTACAAAATTTACTTTGGCCGGCATTTCAGGGTAAGGCGGCGAGTTTGCGGTAAAGCCAACAAAAGTACAGATACGTTCTACTGAATTGAATAAAGCAACGTCAACACCCATGCGTCCACTTTCCGGCAATAACGTGTGGATTGAAACCGCCTGGCTCCAATACATGCGTCATCCTATAATATAGTGTTTCCTTCGCTTTTTTTTGGGCTCACACATTTTATAGAGACCAGATAAATGATAGATATGCTTTTACGTCTATAATTTTGTCGTTTATATTCTTTTACGGTGAGAATGCAGCCACGACGCCAAGTGAATTGCTTCCAAGCCAAGTGTGCGGCACAGAAGCAGGGTAGCTCCGTCCAGCACGATGATTAGGTCATTGTCGATAAAATGCTGTAGACACGCCAGTCGCCTTGGTCGACGTGCGGCGTAAGAACCCAAGTAAAAAGCTATCTGTTGACTCGAACCTGGTCGACGGCTCGAGATAGCACTGCAAAGCAGTCGGTTTTCTGCAATAGTACAATTGTACGAAATCAACCTACGCAAAAATGGTCACTATGACGTGGAAATATTTGCCTTGAACGATAACTCACTCTACTCTCTCTGCTTTGCTCTGATCTCATAATAAATCCATCTTTCTTGATACGATGGGGAACGCCACCAGTACAAAACGTAATCTATTTTCTTCACGTTGATTCTCTGCAATTATATGCCGTGCTCACATTAATATTGACTTTACAGAATTTGACGAGATCACTGTGCCCCTGCTGAGGTTTGAGTTCGGGTTCTCGGCCTTGTTAGGCTGGCCCTCTACACATTCCGCAACCAAGACGGATAAAGTCAGCCTTTACGATTTTATTCGATCCAGTTCTCTCTGCGTCTTCGCCAACACCATCGTAAATTTGATAACGATATTACCGATGCAACTGTCCTTATCAATAAAATAACGGTTGCGTTCTAGCAGTCAACATATTCCCCCTCCTCCCAACATATTTTGTGGCACAACGAGGGCCAGTACGAACCACAGCTTCTTAAAAATAACTTAAAGGTAAATGAAACTGTACAAAAGAGCAATAACCGACAGAACGCTAGAGACACGGCACGCATTCAAGCACGGGTGATATTTTGTGTACGACGAGCGGACGTTCGAACTTATGCCAAAAGTCTTGCCAAAATTATTTGTAATTTCGCAACCAACGAGCTATCGTTAGAGCTGCATGCGACAAGCCTTTGTGCGCTGTAATCATACGCCTTCTCTTAACTAAAGGACACGCCTGCACAATAGTACTGTACGGCCACTGTATCGGGGTGCATATTCGCCGGCTGCCAGTTGCATTGAAGAACAATCATAAGCCCTCTCCACACAGATCAGACGAAATAGCGGCAGGATTTAGCTGGGCCGAGCGCCCGAGTACGTAGGTACGTAGATAATTGGACTGGCGGTTTGGCAAGAGGTGCAAAGATTGGGTGTGCTTACCTTTCACCCCATGTCGTGTCATGGAGCCGTCGAGAAAGCCAGCTTTAACTCGACGTACCATTGTTGGGCGGATTAGACCTGAGCGGCCTTGGTGCCACGGAAGCTGCCATCGGCGCACCCGCCGTCCGCCTCGTGACGTCTTTGCTGTTGACAAGCTTTTTCGAGCGAGCGCTTCTAAAACGGTGATGTTGATACATCGTTAATTGTGGGGACATACAACTAGTCGGTGGAAACACCGCCGTAACCTTCCACACGTCCGTTATCCTATCAGTATTATTGTAATGCTTATTCCTTCATTGCACCTTCAATTTTTTGCTATTACGTCATCATATTATTACGATGAAGTCATGGCAGCTAGTAGGGTTTGGCGGCTGCGTTGGAACATTCCGTAGTAAGTCCCACCAAATTACACACGGCGCTTTCAATGAAGTACACTCGGCGATTTCAACACACATTATTGACCGCTATTGACCGCTGTGACTTAAAAGATGGGGAAGCTCAGTTGCGGAGGCGAGAGGAGCCAGTCAGCTCGAATTGACTAACACAAAGGTTTCTGCTGGTCTCAGAGCTCTGGCGATTCTACGCAATATCCGATTGAAATCCTCTATACCAGCCAATGCTTTAAGAGATTTTCGGTTTGGCCACGATGACAAAAATGGAGACTAAGGTTTCGTGCCAGAATTCCATTTATAGACGGGTCTGTGTACTTTCACTTCGCAATCGAAGAAGAGATTCCGGCTTCTGAATTGAGGGGTTACAGGGGGTAAATACTATCAGGAGGAAACGGACAAGGCATCTGACCTTGATGAAGGCATTTTACTCGATTGGCGCTAAGCAAAGTCATCGCTCCGAAATAAGATCTGAGCAAGCCGCTAGTGCAACCCGCCTTACTTAGCACACTTCGCTAAGTTACTACGGTATCCTCCAACGGGCCGTCGTCATCGCACGTTGAGAAATGGTGAAAAGCAATGCTAATTACATGGTACACGAGAGAGCACAGCTACTATTAGTCATTTCACTTGTCCCGTCCCGGTTCTTTGTTCTTGATCAATTTAGTGACGGCGAATACAAATAACGACACCAAATCTTAATTATCTCCATATACATTTTTTATTTGGATTTATTTTTATCCCTGTACATCATGTGACGTATTCCGTTTATAAGCATAATATATATATATATATATATATATATATATATATC
>MNPL01000588.1:0-24855 GCA_002081605.1 Tropilaelaps mercedesae
ATATATATATATATATATATATATATTTGTCGCGTTCGAGATGGGACATTAAACACCGCGTTTCCATAACAAAGAGGCACTGCGTTCGTTGCAAAGCCGTCTACCTGTCCCTTGGGAACGGAAACTTCGAATAGACATGTAATGATGCGAAGTAAAAAAAACCCTACAAGAACTTGAGAACAAGTGCTGTTGATCCAGGGGCAGTAAAAAATGCAGCAACAAGGGCCAATGTAAAGAAAAGGCAGGCTTACAGCCTGCGAAGGTATAACTATGATCTCAGAGAGCGGCAATCCACCTCAATCTCCTGCTGTGATGATGAAGCAAGACAACCCCTTTGGTACCCAACGAGTGTCCGTACGGATAGATACCAAGAAGGCTGCTGGCATTTCTCGTTTTTCCGGAAAGGGCCAATGAGAAACTCAACGGCGGAAAAATAATGCCGAGAAGAGGATTACGGGCCCAGCAAGTCGTCGTCCTTTGCTGTTTCTTTCATATCATAGCCCGAGAAAATGCCTCTTGGTAGGTGGAAAGATTTTGAATTCTCAGCACAACAGGCGGATCTAGCTTGGATCACGACCAATTGTAACAGATTTTGTTCAACAGATGGTGGCCATGTGGGTGATTACAAGTGGAGGAATTGTAAGAGGTTCCTACAAAAAGCATACACAAACGAGGCGTAATGCTTTGTTCACACATCTGGTTAAGCTTTTCATTTATCACTGTTACAGTGCACGCAATCCGAAGACGTTTATTTCTTCTACATCAGATAAAATTAATATGGATTCTAGTACTATAGTTATTGCTACCTAAGTGTTAATGACAGCATGTCTGAAACGTGGTCATCTATTTGTTTTGCAAAAAATTATAAAATTCTTCATCAGAAAATAAAAAAACAATTAAAAATGAACAAGGTGTTTTGTAATAAATAAATTTCAAACCAGTACTTTTGTATACGTCTATGAAAGGGTTGTAGAATGCTCAGACGTAATTCTGGCGTTTATCTCCTCACTGGTTCTAGTCCATCGTAAGGCTACTAAATCAAATTATTCAGTTCAGGGTGACATTCTACAGTAATTTATTTTTACAAGTATGTGATTGAGACACATTACGCTGCCGCGTTTAAGTGACAGTGTGTTGAAGCGTAAACATCCACCAAAGTATGCTCATAGGATAATACAGGAAGTTAGTACAGCTTTATATGTAAAAAACTTGACTTAATTTTGTTTTCCAACAACTGTGTTACCTAATCTAATTTATCTGTACAATTAATTACAAGTGCAGCACACAATGACACAATACCGATCATGCTATATGCTAAGGAAAACTAAATTAATTGTTGTGTATTTCCGATTATGTGTTTCAGTGTTAGAAAGTCTTCTCGCACAAGAAGGAATCTGTATTGCAGCCAAAGAAAAGCTCACCAAAGACTCAGGACAAGGTTTGTACGATTAAATGTCTTTTGTTGTTTAGATAGGCAAGTTGTGTGTACATGTGCGCAGTAGTATTACAGTTTCTACTATCATTGTTTCACAATAGTATTTCACAATAGGGCTGAGGTGATTTAGCTTGTCTGCTTGGCCTTCTCTGAAAATTTCTTGATGAGTACACCTAAAAATGAACGTATGGTAAACCCGTGTGGATCACCTTATGAGATTCTTTTCACTTAGTTAATAATTTTTTGTCTATTTTCTGCTTCGTGCGCTTCTTTTTCACACGTCTGTCTCACTTTCCGTGACCATAATTAGCTGTTAGGTGTTCCCTACTTAAACGTGTCTCTATCTCCAGAAATGTATCGCTTTGAGTGTACGGATCTCTTAGGTGTAACGAGTACAGTAAAATATTTCTTTTTTCACTTGTTTTCTTACTGTCTATAACATTTCTGAAGCTCGCCAGTTCAGCACAAAAAAGGGATCTGGTCTCGGCAAACGCAATCAATGTTGCGTAAACCCTTAGTACTCGTAAATGGTCGTCCTTAAAAAGCAATGATTTATCGGTTTTGCGATGAAAAACAAAGCCGTTCCTCTTCGTTTGAAAAATATATCACTGAGTTTGCACGATGCACGGACTATGCACCATAACGCGTCTTACGTTCAGCTATTAGATTTCATAGCTAGAATATGTGTGGCGTTTGCTAGATTTAATTGGCTTACTTCAGGGGTTGCAGTGGGGGTGTTTAGCAAATGCTTAACGCTCCCGTCAAAGTTACCAGAGCATCTGGGCAAGGAAAAGTAGAGACCGCTTGTCAAAGGTATTGAAAAGGACCCGTCTTTGCTATAAGTGGTTTATTTTCGTATCATATCACCAGGATCATCTATCCTTTTAAAACCTTCTGATCTCAGTAGGAACCAAAGAAAGACAACGCAGGAGTACCCACTTAAGGACCCACGGACCACAGCCCGTCCGATTAAAATTTTCTACGGCAGGTGCCGATCAAAAAAACCATTTTTATACTTGCATAAATGTCAATTATATGAGCAGTGAAAAATCTTCAGCCGCGTGTTTACGTTGAACGATTTCGAAGCGCCGATAGTTGAATTAGTTGTCTATTGTTTGCGCCTCGTGTGGATAGGTCACCTTCATTCATATCCAGATATATATGTACGATACTAGAATTGAGATACGGCTGCTCTTGCAGTTTATACTACGTCAGGACAATGGACACAGTTGTTTAGTAGTGACCTGTTCAAGCAGTGGTGCAACAACAAACACGCCGTATAGCTTACGTAGAAGAACCCATTATACGTATTCAAAGAGAATCCGATTTAAAAATCACTGTTACCTCCTTGTTAATCCTACTAATCCTCTTAAATTGTTTATAGGATCGGAATCAATAAATATGACGTTAGTGATAATAATAATAATATTAATAATAATAGTAATAATAATAATAATGATAATAACAATAATAAAATATAATACTAATAGTAATACAACGGGCGCACGAGACTACTAGCTAAAATAGTAAAACAAATATAGAAATACACATAACTAGTTACGTTAGTTTACCGCGTAACATTACATGCCCGTCCAGTATCACAATGCGACCGAATCTGGGTCGTCGAAAATGATCTCAACTTCCCCCTTTTAGTATTCTTAATTTTACCCTAAAATAAACTAAAAAAATATGTTTATAATATCCTAACCGTAGCGCTTAACTATCCCAATCAAATACAGGAGTTGCCTTTAGTAATTGATGATTTTATTTTTTCCTCTTATATTTAATTATGTCAACCGCTAAAGCTTTCAACAGGGCGAAAGACTGAATGGGAAGCAAACGTCGACTCAGCTCTTGAAGGAAATATCTTGTTGTGCAAGACCTTGAGTTCCGGAACGCGGCGGGGACTGGCCAGAATACATTGGCCATAATTGAAAGGCAGCGTTGATTTATGGCCTTTAACTTTCACGTTTCTTTGACGCACCCGGTCAGAAACGAAACGATGTCTCCTTTCCACTGGCTCCTTTCAATTGAACTCTTTTACTTTTAAGCTTGCACTACCGTTGCCAAACCTCCAGTGTTGCGTCGTTTTTTCTGTTCTAAGGTCGAGTCGTCCTGGCTCCTCCTATTGCTGGATCATCCTATCAAAACCTTGATGGCTCAGCTGCTGCAGAAAACTACCGAGTTTCTTCCCAAGCATCGTCATTCACTTGATACTTTGAAAATTTAAGGGGACTCTTGAGCCGGTACCCTTAGGTGGCCAATTTATAACGACGAACAATCTTCAGACGGCCGAGGTTGACGCCCTCAGACCCCGCCTTCCCCATTGTCCACAATTCCCAGAACAGCCAGGTCATGACTTAACTGCGAACTTTCCTCATAGCACTAAAAATTCTTTAAAAACATACACCCACCTTATATAGATACGTGCAGGAGACTAAGCACAGACATGTACAGTCTAGGACCTCCAATTGTCCGTGCGCATAACCGATCATTTAGGGTCTTCTTCAGCAAATAGGTGCATCAGCTAGAGATTCGGACTGGGAATTGAGCAATGATCTATATCCCTCGCACACGGAAGGGTACTGTTGTGTGAGGAAAAGCAACTCGAAGCTAGAAGATAACAAGTCGATGGCCGGTCCGTCTGGAGATGGCTTCGCCGGTACGAAGGTGCATAAGAGCGTCGATCAATATATTTTTTTGATACCGTTGAACCTGCTGACTTTCTATAGAGCTTCTATTTATCTACGTATTAATCAAGATTGAAAACAGACCTTACTGTGTACCAGGGGATATCTACGCCCAATGTATGTAACGCAACTGTAATACGCGGTCAACGTGACGCTTGTCGCTTAATTTTTTAAAATTTTTAGGAAAATAGTATTTGAAACCATTCACTTTTTCTCGTTTCGTAGAACTCCATCAGACTGCTCAACGTAGCAGACATTAGTGCCATCCGCATTTGAATTCGAGTTGAGTGAAAGCAGCGTATAAGACCGTATCGGAGCTTTCGCTCTTGAAGTGGAACTCTAACCTTAACCTCGACCGGAGTTATTAATACAACCAATCATATGTCAAGCATATAGTTGTCCAACGACTTGCCAGACTAGCGAGCACTTATACCTTCGAGAATCTGAGTCCCCTTGTAAGAATCATAATGATCGAAATGTCACACTTCAAGATCAGGAATTCCCTGTGTTTTGCCACCTCTGACGTGTCCCTCGCAATCTCTCATACGATGCGGATGCCAACAGTAAGTCAAGGCGTAAAAAAGTGCACAGGGCGATAACAGATCCAGGCAGAAATGGACACATTTGTATTGAAGATCTCAGCTTATCGACTGAGTAATAATTCAAGTAATAGAGCTGATTGGGTCTCTTGCACTTTAAAACGGAAGTTTAAGCATCTTTTCTTTAAACGCCATTACGATACACTGATTTGTTCAATCTGTCTGCGCTACGACGAGTACTCAGAATTTTTTCAAAGCTTACCATAAGTCGACATTTGACGTTCACCGTATCGCTTTCGCATGGTTTCGTAAATATAAGTATGCATGGACACTGAGACCATATGAATGTACAACGGCAGTTATAAGAGCCGCGCCCCCTTCCGTGTGTCTTCCGTTCGCTAGGCGCACACGAAAAGCACGAGCCATCAGGCATGAGGAACATCTGACTTCTAACTCCTTGTTTTCTACTTTGTAGGCAATGCGGCAGCATACGATCAAATCGTAGAGCGTCTCCGGGCGAAGTCGCGTGCTCGCGGTGTGATCGTGTTCGGCTCTGATCAGGAGGTCGCGCATCTGATGGACGCTATAGCACGTGGTAATGCGACAGGGATGTTCTCGTGGATTGGCTCAGATGGCTGGAGTGCACGCTCCCTTGTCTCTGATGGCCACGAAGCGCAGGTGGAGGGAACTATCTCTGTACAGCCGATGGCCCACCCGATACCTGACTTCGAAAGCTACTTCTTGAACCTTACAGCTCAGGGAAACAAAAGAAATCCCTGGTTTATTGAATATTGGGAGGCCACTTTCAGGTAAGCATCTCAACAGGGGTGAATTATCGCGGATACACAATTCAATGCAGTCTGTACTACAATGATAATAATGATCGACATATGTTAACCTTGGCTAACCTGTTTAGTAGTCAAAATACTGCATCGCGGTTGCTGAGTAAATTTGTGCTGATTTTTCTGTATGAAGTCTACATCGCTTGGGCTTACATGAAGTAAGTGGATTTGCACGCCAACGATTTGCATGATGTCTTATTCTCGTTCACGCACCCTCTCTGACCGTCCAGATGTCGTTGGCCTAACGGCACCGTGACACCTTATAATCAAGGGTATAGTCAAACATGTACAGGACGTGAAAAACTGGCAGACACGGCAACTTCTGGTGGCTTCGAACTTGAGCGGCAGTTACAGTTCGTATCGGATGCCGTTCTTGCATTCGCCTACGCCGTAAGGGACATGCACCAGGAGCTTTGTCAGGGAAATCCGGGTTTGTGTCGAAAAATGAAGCCCATCGAGGGTTCTCAACTGCTCAGCTATCTCAAGCGGGTCCGCTTTAATGGTTAGTCACACTCGTTAGCATGATGATATATTATCCGTTATAATTTCTTTTATTTATCGTAAGTTGTTATGTATATTTTAATATTTGTATTGGTATCTACTTTGGAATAAAACCTTCCATGGCGCGACAATACAATCAAATACCTGATTACTTAACACAGGAAGCTGTACATGTACAGTTTATGTTTAGTCAATATTAATAATAGTATAATCAGTACTAAAAACAATATATTGAAAATACCTTTTGCAGGAAATCATAAATTGCTTTAGATAGTAGTGTATTCGAATATGTAGTTATATATATATATATATATATATTGTCACGAAAAGAAGAAAAAAGCTTTCCGAATAGCTGAAATCAAACTTATATAACATATATTTTTTCATTCTTGCGAAAAATTACCGATCACACTGCTCGTCTTTAAGTTGCTAAATTCAGCGCCAGTACCAAATTACAGCTTCTTTTCTTAAGGCTTAGGTAAAGGCATGAGACGGTATCAATAGTCGGAATTCAGGTAAAGGCAGGTGGGGTCACTGTTCGATCTCGAATTTCTGTCAAGTGTTTCACCATTTTTGGTCGAATTGCGTTTGTAATTGGACTTTTTCATCACATAAAAGATGCCGTAAGCACTAATTGGCGTCGCAAACAATCAAGAGCTTTTAAGTAAGGACATGCTACCATCTTCTGAGGGCGTCGTACAATTGACCGTAGATTCTAGCTTCGTATCTGAGTAAATCCTTGTATGAAACGAAATAGGAACCCCGAGACGTCTATGCCGTTAGCATCATGTAGAAGAATTCATAAATTGATTTGCCATGGATACACTATGGTAAGCACACATACGCACTTGCCACCCTGACGGAACAGCCTTGAGAAAGACTAAGTGCCCCCTTTGATGGTAGCTTCTCTGTGCACTTGTACATTTGCCTCTCAGAGCAGTTCCTCTTTTGTGAGTACTGGGCCAAAAATTCCATCAATATGAAACACGCTTTTGAACGGAATACAAAATACGATGGTGGGTATATACGGCGTCGCCCCATTACAGTCCCCCGATCCTTGCAATGAGCAATAGCAAAATTTGCTAAGGAGCTGGCACTGCTTGGGATGGCCAGGGTCTTTGTGCTCTAGGCAACAAAATTTCTCTTCGCCCGCTCATAGCGCGGCTCATCGCTAGTTATAGCTAGACCGTACAGGCCCATGTGCTAGTAAGAGATCACACTTAGCATAGAAACGACGGAAGATAATATTGTAGTTCGGCACAGAGTATTTTCCAAATTTTCGCTCTCTATGCGTCTGCTCTTTTCTCTTACCGTACTTTATGTAGCTATACGTATTTAATGTCATGATTTTACTGTAGTTTAGTATGGTCAATATACTTTGGCATGTACAGAGTTAGAGCACAGAAAGTCATCAGCAAAATGTGAGTGAGACACGATGCGGGTTCGTGTATGAGGATACGATTGCAGGAAGTTGTCACGGGTGGGTAAAACGTACTATGAGAACAGTGCAGTCAATTATTGTGAATCGAGTTTGTTATATATACATATATGTGTATATATATATATATGGAACCTCGAATATATCGCATTTTCGAGCCCTCTAAGGTCAAACGATAGTTGGTATACTTATCATACCTCCATCATTGCTGAATTCAGTTAACACCACGATATATACTCGTTGGCCTAGTCGTTCTTCATGTACCTTATTTGCCTAGGCGCTTCCCCTTACACAGATCATTATATATTGCAAATTTTCTAAACATGCACTTGCTAATGCTGAGACCTGTTAGTGCCGTTAGCCTAGTAACAGGCGTATTGCCCACGGTGCCGTGAAGTGAACTTGAATATGTTCCAGGTAAAATAGTGTGGTCTAGCTCTTATTTGCTCTACTTAAAAGGGAACTACACAGTGTGATAAGTGCGTGCTGCTCAAATATAACTCCCTCTTGGAAACAGTCGTCCACCGTTATACCGGAATTAGCGCTTACTTGACAAATCGAAACAGTACGATATTCGAATAGGCGATATGGTTTCACACAGTTTTTAAAATCAATCGAAATCATTTACTCCTTGGGCTTGCAGGGGGAGTTGGAAAAACGTATTCTACTTCTCAAAGCTCACTCAAGCGCAATGATTCATTTCAATGCCCAATTTCTGCTTAGCAAGCATAAAGGTAATTTTCAGTCATACAGATTTGCTCGACAGCTTCAAACTTACGAATGAAGTATATTTGGCAGAATGACTACCATACATACCTGCCAGTAATGAAGCGTTTCAAGATTACTTAATATAATCCTTTGATAAAATCCCGGCAAAGAAGATTGAATAATGCCTTCGACTCCGTTTGCGATATTATGAAACTGCATAGCGCATTTAGCACAAAAAATTATGTTTTTACATTACATGAATATTTAGTTGATTTCGTAGACGTATTCCCACAGTTGATGCTTCTCGTTTTATTTACCATAAAATGGTTCATTCGCCTTTTATCGTGCGCATTTGCATCGCATTGGTGATGTAGGTTGCTAGGTAGGCTAAAAATATCGTTTGATAGGAAGAACGCGTCCATTTGTAAGGATCTGAATCCTGATATTTGATTACTTGATCGCTCCGTTGGTGTTTTAAAAAGGCTAATAGAATACCCTGTTAATTCATACATGTCCCGTTGCATTTCAACTTTACCTTAATTATCCCATGTCATACGAACTTTACAACATTATCTAACTCGCAGTAAATTATTCACTCTTGGGTCTTTATTACTTGCTATCTTCCCTTTTTGTACTTTATGTCTGAATAATGGCGAATATATAATAATAAGAATAACCGCCACAATCATGATCGTGTGGATATCGCTTTCAAAGTGTAGATATTAGTACACATACGATGAGCACCATTCCGTAGTATCTCATGGAACCTTCCACACTTCTTCTGGGTCATTGCTAGTCATTCTCACAGCTTCTAGATCTCATAGTATTTATCTCACTCGAGCTCAATGCAACCACATTCTCTGGCCACATAGCGAACACTCGTTCCATCGATCCTCTAAAGAAAATCTTACTTCTAGAGACCGCTATTGAAACGCAAACAAGCGCCCGATCTTACCCAGAAGCTCAATATGGCTTCTTGATATAGGAAAAACAGACACAGCGAGAAAAAATAGAGAAAGGGTCTCATTTTTCCTGAATATCAGTACAGCCTATTAACATTGTCCGTTCAGAGGTCATTGGCAGTTTGGTACCTTCTTTATAAGATAATTTACATAAGTCAGCTGTTGCCTTTTATTCTACTACGCAGTGGTTAATACTCCTGAGTAGCCGGAGGCGGGTTTTCCTTCTTGCCAAAAGAATGTCCTGGACGACCTTGGCAACAGAATTGAATAACCGGAGACATTGGTATCACGGCACCTGCCCTCCTCCGGACAAACAAAGGTGCATTCATGCACTTTTAGGTGTACAATATAGTTACAATAGTTATTCTATGGTAACAACGTCGATAGTGATGAGTGTGTTGATAACAATATTAGAAACGCCTTGTGGTAAGCGAATTAAGATCACCGCTTGGCTTAAATAAGAGGTTAGCTAGATAATAGAATTAATGCATTCGCGTGCATATATAAAAACGATAACTGCTGCATGTGGCCTTACATTCTCTGGGAAAGAAGAGTTTTGGTGCCCTTCGCATAATTTTGGAATGCCTGAATCTCTTAAGGGTTTACATGATTAAATATAGAGGTCTAAATGAACGTGTTCTAAATTTATCCCAAACGATATCCCAAGTGATTTTATACTACGCAAGGTAGGCCACGAAAGCCTACCTAGTCTTCCATATTTTGGGTGACATCAATTGGATAACCCTATACATGTATGCTGGTCTAGTACCATCGGTCAAACATGATTACATAGAGCACGCTACATTCGGATTGGAAAGAAATGTTGAAGGAAGTGTATTTAAGGACAAAAAAGGTATGTGACACTTTCCTTCGTCTGATGCCGCTGAAGGCAGGAAGGATGTTATTACCCCTTCACGGAGGAGGGGAGTAAAACCCGCCACGTGGAAGGATAATCAAATTAAAATAACTCAATTGCTAGGGCGTCTCTTCTAAACTGATAATAACGTCAGTTTCATGTCGTTAGACTCCTGTCTCCTTTATTGACTATTCACGACTGCGAAGAAGAATGAAGTGGATACGCGGATTGCGCTAAATCGTCGAAATATGCGGTATTATTGGGTAGAATGCCTACTGCTCGGGTAGTGATTCTCAAATATACTAGTCATGGAGCGCTGTGAATCGCTTTGTTAGGCTCTGTTGTAACTCTGCTAATTCTGAGGAGATAGATACGGGCTGGGCGTCATGCAGTTTAGATGTGTTCAGTATACACTTTCGGCTTCATCAGTTTTTCGTTTTCAATAACTTGGCATAAATTCCGTAGAGTACATCCGTGTCTAACCAATGTATCCTCTGTGACACTGTAGGCCACGAAAGTATAATTATGCACGTAAGTTCGGCCAATTACAACATCCAATAGCGAGATTTCCGACTTGACCTATTGAAACAGCTGCTTTCATTCAGCAGCGTTCAACCTTGCCACAGGGTAACAGCGACTGTAACAGCGACTGCTGTTGAATATTTGCATTTAACGGGGCAACGCTGTATTAACGATCCGTGAATCAATGGCGTTATCGTCAATCACTCAATCAATGGCGTCATTATCGCTTCACTACCAGATCAAACCTGGTTAGAATTGCTTCTCTAGAGGCGCGCGTACTCGATTGAAGACGCCACGAATCTTGGTACTGTAATACACAATCAACCGGCTATTGATTTTACCTAACCGGATACATTACTCCATAAATTACAGCATCGTCAACCCACCACTCACGTAAGTTCTGATCTGTCTTTCAGGTCTGACCAAGGACGAGTTTCGTTTCACAGAGAATACGTTGGACGGCCCTTCTCGTTACAACATTCTGCATTTTAAACAGACGAAGCCGGGTGTCTTCGATTGGCTCAAGGTAGGCCATCCTGGCGGCATCGTGGCAGTTTGCGTGTGCATCTAGTTACCTCTCGAACACATGTCATTGTGGACGACATGCAACGCATTCATGTTGCTCACGAAGCATCGAACGCATGCAATTCGGCAGGAACGCGACGTCGCCATGGAGACGTTCACACTAAGCTATTTACCACGCGAACCAAATGAAACTACTATGGACCTTCAGCGATCGCAAAGGCCAATTATTATTATTGGCAGCTCGAGTTCGAATCAAGTGTCCTGAATGAATGAGCAAAGAGCTTGGACTGAACTCGAGAAGATTTTCGAAAGCCAGCTCAGGCCGAACCACATGGTCTACCTGTCAAGGGCGATTATTTATATTTAGAGCCATTAATACGTGCTCTCGTCGAAAAATCGTTCCCTAAAATAGTTAGTTCGTAGTCGCTGAAAACGAGATCGCACCTTCCGGATGTCCTATGCATGTTGTTAAGAACAAAACGAATATTTATTCTAGGTAGGCGAATATCGAGATGGTCGGCTCAAACTTAACCGCAGCGAGCTACAATTTCGACTAGAATTCAGTGGCGATATAAACAACAAAAACAACAGCACTAATTCGATGCCAATGTCTAGTTCAACGTTATATTCGTCGTCAGCTGAAGAGAATTGGACCAACAACGGTGGCTTTAATCCACCCGTTTCAGGTAGGTTAAGCTTTCAACCTCTGTCGAAAACGAGAGGGCTGCGGTCGGTCATCATCCGGCCAGTTTTGTTCCTCTCTGAGCTTCTCTGATTTTTTGAAGATAATAAATATGCGTTGCAGCACACTCCTAATCACCGAGGCACGGTACCATGTTCATGACGCTGACCAATGCGCTATTAACTATTTCTTCACCGTCGAGTCGAAAACCTTTTGGCAGGCAGTCAACCGACGGCGAAATCAATGTTGAAATGTAGAGCTTGTTCCGCCACTGTTGCTACCCGCTGGGAACAACTCTCAAAGCCTGTTGTTGTCGAGTAAATACGCAAACGTCTAGTGAGGTTACGGCCACAGAACACATAGAGGCGTCATAGCGTAGAGAGAAGTTTAAACAAATATCAAATGCGAAATCTAGGAAGTTTGGTCAAAATCCTTGTCAGTAACATGTGACAGCAATGATGTGGCAACAAATTTCGTCTGTCGTTTTTAGCACGATAGAGAATGTGCATATGTAACTATTTGCAAAAAATATACATAACATGATAAGTAAACACTTAGGGAAACCTATATATGGACGCACCGCGTGTAAGAATTCGGCAAGACTTCGATTGGCTACTCGATTTGCATTGGGCAGAGGCTCCTAACCTCAAAGGTGTGGCAAAGTACCGATGAAATACCTTCTCCCTGATGAAAGATCCCACATTACAACATCTCATGCCCATTCGACCAAGGCTGTAGTCTTTTTGATAAGGTGACCGAAGCTTCGGCAAACCCCCCCGCCCGAACGTATTTCAATGAATAAATAACCAACTTCCGTGTGTGCGGCGCTAGGTGCCGATGCGTTATAACGGTTTTTATGTGATGGCCATTGTTGATGCCCCGTTGATAATGTTGCCAATAGCGATTTGTTCTGGGATAACCCCCGTAGGGCCACCGCCATTCCCCCGCACACGACCCCGATGAAATATAATATATAATCGTCGTAGACGTACTACGAACACGAGTAGGGCGGCAGCCACCTGGGCTCCGGCTAACGATGTGACCTTGAAATTAGTCCGTTTTGACTTGCCATTTCAGTTTGTTCTCTGGAGTGCGAGCGCGGCTCGGCGAAGAAATTCCTCGAAGGCGAGAAATGCTGTTGGCAGTGTATGCCCTGCCAAAAGTACGAGGTGCTACGCAGCGAGACTGAGTGCGTCGAGTGTGTCGAGGGGACTCTGCCGGACCTGGACCATCAGGTTAGTAAATTTGCGAATGAATAGCGAACCCCCTCACTCATTCGTCCTCCTTTAGTTTCCGCCGAATGAACGAAACCAGAGAGAAGAAAGACGGGCAAGAAGAGAACGCATTGGTACAAAAAAGGAGAACTGCTAGTAAATTACTAAAATTCGCGACAATCGAAACGTTGTTCTTTCCAGTCACAAAAATTGCGTTGAAAATGGGAATAAAAAGGGAAAAGGCATTCTACGGAATAACAACATTTTTTGCATTAAGTCGTACAACGAAAAAAATCGATCTATTCCGAACGCACCTTAGCACCGTTTCGCTGCCGCAGTCCAGAAGCATCGGCAAATATCGCTGTGAGATACAAATAAGTCAGCAAACTTATTCGATTTTATAATCGTAATCGAGAGATATATTGAAGTATACATGTAGTATAAAGCCATAGAGTTGACTAATTCTAATGCGACGTGGAACTGTGAAAAGACTTTGTGATGCAGAGGGTTTCGCATTGTATGAGGCCGTATCTACTGGTTCATACCCCAACCGTTCACAGCTGTTACGAAATACAACTGTTTAAAGATAATGAACATATGAAAATTAGACCGGGCATTTTCACCTTTTTATGAAATACCACCAGCTTTTCTGCTTGATTGGTGAGCCTGATGGGATCTAAGGACTGAATCAATGGTAGAAAAACGTTACATGGTCGCCTAAATACACAAATACACACACGCCTTAGTACACATGCTCGAAAAACATAAACATTTTAGAGGGCAGTTTTTTTACACAGTACAGCGATTTACTGCAAGGTCACTGCTATCCATACATGACAATTTGTGGAACTCAGCCAAATGTAATTTTACGGTCCGCATACGGCTGCGCCGTAGTGTAAAGTGTATCGACGCTGCACTCGTTGGCTAAAGGCGGCCCGGATTTAACGGCCGCTTCATTGAAACAAAGTGGCCATTAAAATGGGTTTGCTCTTGGGCAAATGAGCAAAAAAATTTTGCTCTTGAATAAGGCATTTGAAGTTGCTGTTGCCATAATGGTACCCAAATGGCCGTTTAGTGGCACTCCAAGTAGATCATGTCTTTGTCACAACGAAAAATATAGTTTGTCTTAGCACCGCATAACTAAATACGTTGGTAGAGATATCCTGAAGAAAGCGTCACGCCGTGGGTTTCATCGACGCAAAGCAGGCCGATTACTACGATTCGTCAGCTTGAATTGCTTATCGTATTTTAGTACGGCTGTTCTCGAGGTTCTTACCCGTATGCTGTGGACGCGTATCTCAAACCGTGCCTGATCACAATTGCTTTCGCAGGCTAGCCAAAAATATGTTAACGCGCAAAAACTTCGACAGCATCACCGACAGACGACGCGGTAGTACAACGTAAGTCAAGGTAGCGAATCGAAAAATCCCGCTCCGTGATTTTTTATCCCCACGCACATTTATACTCTGCTATATAAAACAAGAGGCAATTTGCTTGAAGTTTGCTAAGAATCATTCTCCAGGACGAAGGGAAAGGAATACTAGAAACGAACAGAAGAGTGTACTTGCATCAAATTTTCACGCCACAGAAGACGTATATGAATGGTATTGTAGGCTTTCCACCGAAGCCAAATTGTGCGACCGATTGCCAAACGGTCTCGCCTAACGCCTAGTAGAATAACCCCGGTGCGACCTTACTACCGAGGACCCGTTGCCGAAGCACACAATTCGCCTACCACTTAACGGAAAGTATCAAAGGTGATTTTTTAACATCAGGCGTATACCAGTTACAGGGGACCTGACGGGAGCGTCTATGATACACATTGCGTTAGCGAGACAAAAGTTCAAAATGCACGTGAGCACAAAACGCGCATCACCACACAAATGCATTAAAGGCCGGTGACGTTGCTGGCTCCACAACTGCCATTAGGAGAGCCAGGGCAAAGCAGCAATGCCGATATCTGTTTTAATAGCTAAACCATGAAAACATTTTTCACCGCAATCGTCGAAGCGTACTGGCATCTCCTTAGGAGCGACAAAGAACGCAGAAAAGCCCAGTCGAGACAGCTATTGATGAAGGAGGAGATCGGGCATAGATATAGAGAATTCAGAAAACATAGGATTCTTTCATTGCAGTTGTAACATTCGTACAATATTTTACTTGGAATCGGTAAAAGTTTTCTGCATCTCAAGGGCACGAAACACGGATGCATGCTTGTTCACACGTCGGGATCAGCTTGATGGCACTTCATTAGATCTGAGTCACGGATACAAAAGATCCGAACTGTACAAATTGTTAGAGGATGTGTGCTCTGTGTCTGGAGTTTTTGGGTTCTTTTTTGAAAGTTAACTCTACTTTTTTGAAAAACCTTCCTTTGCATTAAGACCGGAACTGATTATGTCATGATTTCAAGCGGACCTTCAACCAGCTGCCCAAAAACTACGTTGTAGGATCTCCATTTGTAATTAATATCGGCAACTGGCAATGGATTCGGAAAAGCTTTCGAAACGGCGCTCTTCCACGATTACGTCAGAGAGGTCGGTCGTGAGCTCAACAGCAGATGATTCACTAGCTGCCTGATAAGAGGGATGCCCTCGTCGTTTTCTAGCCATCTATAGCTCATCTTCGCTCATCTATATCCTTCTCTGTTGACGATTCTGCATTAGGGAGTTCTATAGAAATTGGACTCCGCTTATAAAAGTTTCCGCGCAGTGCCATCACTCGAGTGCGAGGAAGGAACGAAATGGGAAGATAGTTACGTCACAGAGATCTAAAATTGCAAACAGAGACGAGCCCATTCACCACTGTCTTTTAATGTTACCATAATTAGTGAGGTATTGAAATCTCGCTCGCCAATCGCACACCCGTCGGTCAGCGCGATATTCTGGCGCAAGACTAAGGTCTTGCGTCGGCTAACTACATCCTCACCGAATCAGGCCTAGCCTACCCTAGCGGATTTTTGCGAGAGCCCAACTCAGCAGACGGAAACAGAGCGGCAAGCACCGAACAATCGACTAATCTATTCGCAAGCTTAATTAATTCCGTCGACGGTTATTCAGGCAGCGACAATCCCTGTCCTGATTTGTAGACGCTAACTGGGACCACCAAGACACGACGGTTCAAACTTGAGTAAGCTATGGAATCATCCCTAGCTGTGTGTGTGTCTCTCACTAAGAGTAGAATAGATTGGTGTAGCAAAAAAACTACGAGAAGGAGGCACAATAACGCGGCTTGGTCAGAATGGTTTTCGTGGCCGATCGATGTTCTGCCCCGTAATGAGTGGAAACGTGACGAAGCCGAGGAACGAGAGCCGCCTAGGCTTACAGCTCAGCTTGGTGTACGCGTACTGGTGTAGAATGTTGTGGTTTGATTGAACTGAACAGTTTCAACTTTATAAGCTTGTAGAGCGGCATACAGCTACCTAGTCACTTCAAATCGGCTTATGCTCAAGAGAATTCGGAACGTAGCACTCAACCGACAAGCTACGCAGCCATCTAAAAATAATTATTATTTTTTAGGACTGACTATCACCCACCTAACATTTAACGTCCACGGTAGCAGTTTTTGCATTACTTTGTATAACGGATTCCATATAAATGTAAATGTGCACCGGCGGGGATCGAACCTGTGCACCTGCGTGTTTCCTCCTGTCGCAAGGCGCATACGAATGCATCAATCCACTGAGCTCGACCGCAGCCATCTGACGTGCTGTTCGCGACCAAACATTTGACTACGGGCATATGCGTGGCATGACAAATTCTCGCTCTTTGGCAACAAATCCAAATTGCCACGCTAATTTTAGGCAAGCTCTGCACGGTCAAATAAAAAATGCGTTGCCCGTTGACGTTTGGATTGTTCGCTAATTGGTAGCCGATAGCCTGCGAGCACTGGAACTGCTAACGGCCTTGCAAACAGAAGATTCACGGACATGAAGATAATTTTCTGTTGTTGTTTTGCCTCAAAAAATACGTGTTGCCTGTCATATCCCCGTAAACGTAAACATGCAGTGGCAAGGACCCGTGCCCCTACGTGTCTCCCCTGGTCACAAGGCGGACGCGGAGACACCAAGCCACCGAACCTCACGTCGTGTCACGTCATGGCCTCGCACGAAAATTATAGAACGTGTGCAGAGACCGTTCCTTAAACAAGTCACATTGCATTGCAAGGTTGATAAAGTTAGTCCATTTTAACAGCCTATAAGTAACTTGCACTTTTATAGCGGCCCGTTGTTGGAACGGGCGAACTCTTAACGAATCCTGAACCTAACGCTTAAATCATTTATTCTTATGGAGGATTACCCAAATTATATATCCATATCATCCGATGAAGACTTGGTTCAGACGTATAGATGGTCAGCCAGTTGAAGCAATGGTTTAGGTAGCTTTTCTTACATAATGCGTATATGTAAGAAACACTGCACCATTCTTATTGGTTTACATTTTTCCACCTTAAGTTTAATAGTGAATAATAAGTGAACTTGAACTTATTTAAGCAGGTCAAGTGAAGCAGAATCGGCGGGTCAAAAACAAGATGATATAATCCTCTTCGACTATTGGCACAAAACTTTAAGCAGTTTAAAAACGTTTCTACTAGCTCTACTCGTACACTAGTTTGATAAAGGTGTATGGCTACACATTGAACGGCAAGAATATACATCTATGCGAAGAGATTATTTTGCAGCTGGATTGTTATTTTAACAGCTAAGCATCCTTACGGAAACTGATGCCGTTTGGTTGGAAGGGGACTTAACGGGCAACTTGTGCCCAGTACATTCAAACCGCTTAGCTACTTAGGCTGTGCTTTGAATATGACGAAATTTTGCGGGTACCTTCTGGACTTTAGTTCCAGCTGCACCAAACGCCTCTACTGATGAGTTGCCGCTTCGCTACGAAGAAAAGTACTAAAGATATCAGTCAGAACTACACCGAGGCTGAAGATGATGTATATAAATAGCTCAAGATCCCTTCATGTACAGTTTCAAAGTTAAAATACGTTTCTTTTAGAAATTGATACTCGTGCGTGTAATATGCACTTCCTTCGCTCGAATAACGCACTGAACGCATCGTCGCGCGGCAAGAAGGAGGTGTGTGTTTAATGATCTCTCAAGGTCTGTTGAAGGAACTCCACGGTTAGACCTTTTGTAAGTCCCAGATTCCTTACAATCACATGGCATAATTCGCCTGATATACATGCCCGCAATACAAGTAAGTTTTACTGAAATTCTAACCGCAAATATTGCATGCTATCGAATAAGCTACCGAACCCTAGTGCCTACCGTAATCAAAGTGGAGCTCCCTCTCTTTAAGAAGAAAAATAGCTTTTTCTGCGGGCAAATTCACTCCAGACGTTGCAATATTTTTTGTGTAGATTGTACCGACTATGCTCTTGAATATAACCAATGTTCCTTGACTGCGGATGGCCGTGACAGCCATTCGAAAAACACGCACACGTCATGAAACAAAAAGTCCTGTTTCCCAGGAGACATTTGCCAGCTTTGTCGTGTCGTGACGGCACACGACAAAATACGAAAGTTTCTCTCAGAGATATATCAAGGTCTAACACACCCGGTGTCTGTTTCATCGTCACCTCTACTCGCGAAGAAGTTTCCAAGTGGCCTTGTAAAAATCAAATGGTTTTGGCCGGATTTTTCTTATCAAGTGACAAGTAACGAAAGAAGCATGATTAAAACAGGATGTGTTTGATCCTCTGACTAAGCTAAAGAGCAATCTGTATCGACCCAATTTGGTATGCTGCTCTGTCTGTGTTTTGTATTATTCACCTTACAACTTAATGAATTTCACAAACAAGTCTGGTGTCGTTAAGTCCATACAGAAAAAGTAGATGCTATTATACACTCAGTTTCTTAAAACATTACGCACGTATTCTGTACACAACAGACTCTAAAGCGTGGTAGTATCTAGTCTAATTACTATCCTTTATAATAACCAGAAAACCGCTCCATTTGGGCCTCCTAGGACGGCCCATGGTTGAAATAGACGATCCGGTGGTCATGGCTTCCGGAGAAGGCCCATTCTCGTGGAATTCGGTGAAGGAACCAGCGGCTATCGCCTTCTAGATGAAACCAGATATGACTACTTTAACTTGTTTGGTCACGCCGAGGGACGCAGCGATTCAAACCGCTGTTATAGAACACAAACTAAATTGTTCTCTAGGAAGGGAGAAAACGCCGTAATCCTCCGTAGCCGGTTGACATGAGCAATGCTTTTCGGTCGCGCTTGGTAATGTCAAGTCAGTTCCATATAGCTATGGCTTAAACCATAGGCACTTATCATGACTATGACATTGTCCATCGCACGCCATTATTAGAGCAAAGTTTTTCTGGACCGCACCTAGAATACAGTTGGAAAAGCGATTCAACTGCCTTATTTGTTAGGTTACCTATTTCCGTACGAAATTCTTGGCGTGGGCCTATTGACGAACATTGAACAGTGGTACGTTGATCGGTTACTACAATACCGTGTCAAAAAGCTTATTTAAAAGAGTGGAACGATAAATGACAAACGAGTTTAGTATTAGATTTAAGTCACTTCATCTGTCGTACAAACTTGTAGAATCTTCATTTAACAGCCTATGGCCTTGCATAAATTCGTGACAGGTATGCCTTGAGATACCAGCGCAGCATGTGAACCCCACTTCAAGTTGGGCGACAGGCGCCATGGCGTTCGCGAGTGCCGGTGTCGTTCTGACCCTCTGCGTTATCTACGTGTTCATACGGTATCGGGATACGCCGGTCGTACGTGCCTCAGGACGCGAACTCAGTGCTGTGCTACTTACAGGAATTCTGCTCTGCTACGGGGTCACGTTTATCCTCGTTCAGAAACCGACGAATTTGCTCTGCGGCCTCCAGCGTGTCGGGGTCGGCCTCAGCTTTACTATTGTCTACGCCGCCATCCTTACGAAGAGTAACAGGTTTGTTCTGCGCCCGCCGAGGATATTGACATCCATTGACACAGATACACACACCTAATTAAGTCGACACGGGTTCACACACTGATGTGGCAGCTGTAAAATTAACTAAGTAGATCATTCGCTGGAAATTACGTGAACAAAAACGCAGAAATAAGCAGACTTAGACATTTGAGTCGCTCTTTTTCATGACGTAACTAATGTTTTATTTGGTTTTGCTAAGATTCCGAAATAAATTACTTCTCGCGATGTTTGCGTCTGCGTTTGTATATCTTTCGAACGCCACTTTGCTTGTGTAGTTTGTCCTTCTCGCCGTGACGGCTGTGTAAATACTCGACCGTCAACCCATATCTGAGACGGGTTACTGTCTTGGAGAAACAGACTACCAAGTACATATGTCCATGTCGTATCGTTTTTACAGAATTGCCCGTATTTTTCGCGCTGGCAAGCGCACCAGCAGACGGCCATCGTTCATTTCGCCAAAATCCCAGCTCATTATCTGCGCGATTCTTGTTTCTATACAGGTACGTTTGGGCGCCGGTTGTGGAGAGTTCTAGGAAATTATGCATGTCACCTGATAAATAGTACACACAAAACTTAGAGATATTCTCGTCAGATATGCGTAATATGTGTTACTACTGTTTCGTACGCTGATTACAGGTGGTTATCACCGCGGTGTGGTTGCTGTTCAGCCCCCCAAAGGCTGTTAAACACTACCCGACTCGGGAGCAAAGCCAGCTGCTCTGTCAGTCCACTTTGGGTTAGTAGAGCTCTACGTAATCGCAAGTGTCCTTAGCGGTGTGTTGGCCAGTTAGTGACAACCAAAGTCATTCAACGATAATAAACCTAGAAGCCTAAAGCGATCAGTTCCCGCTGATGTATGTGCCTTTTTGAGTTTTTGAAGGCACACCTGTTGCTGATTTCAATATTTAATGAAACGTTTATACTGCAAGGCTTGAAATTTGTTTACTTCGTCGATGCGCTGTACATAGGTTGTTACTCAAGCTTAAGGAAAGGAGCCACATTTAGTGCTGTTGAAGAAGCTAACAAAAGACTTGAATGATCCTGTTTAACGCAATATTAAGATATATACACATTTCCATCACTTCACCTTGCTCCTTTATACTCGAACTATCGAGTGAAACATGTTAACATGATTTAATACATAAAGATATATGCCTACAAATATATTTGTCCGCATGTCAGAGTTACAAAGAAATATATTTTCGTCACAGATGCAATTTTGTGGTTCGAACGTTCAAAAGGGGTTCAATCGAGTGGTTCGTATATAAGACCGCATTTTTTCACTAAAGACCAACCTTTATGATTATGGCTAACATATGTGATCTGTAAAAATTGTGCACCAAGTTTTACACAGTAAGGTTTGTTCTAAAGAGCAACTTCCGGTTCAAAGCCACAAGTCTATTTTTTACGTATATTCTTAGTTGCGTAAATGAGAACCCTAGCAGCTACAGATTAAGGTATGTGGGATTGTTTGAGCACAAATTTGATTATTTCGCAATGATTCTAATAATTCTCAAATGCTGTTCTATTCAAAACAACGAGAGTCCTTCTTCTTGCCTATTACAGCCAACAGTTCGACATCGAGCGAATTTTCCATAAGGTTCTTTTGGAAAATCAGAGGCAGGTCAAAATAGGATTGTTCCTATAAGCGATAATCTTTATAATCGTCATAGCATGAGTGTATACGGCTCTGTTACGCCCTTGGGACTTTTGTGGTCCAGTCGAACTGCCTGAATTACCAACTTTACTTCATAGTCCAATTCCATCAACAGGTCTAGCACTTTCAGAATGGACAAGCCTCCAATGTATTCATTAAGGAAAACCACATAATGAATCATTCCATTAGCCGTAGAGGAACATAATGCTCGTGGTAGCGTATAGGAGCTCTGAACAGCCGAACCGCGCTACACCAGCCCACTACGGTCCAGCACCATGGCCGGCCTGTACCGCATATTTGAAAAACAATGTGCCAGTTGTATTTAACCACAAACCATTGAAAACCAAGCGAAACGCCTGCGAAAAGTTCATCAAAGAGCGTTGTACGATGTGAGCCCCGGTGTCATAGTGTCTGGCAGCAGGCAGTGATAAACGTGAGCTGAGAAGTTGCCGCCCGTACCTTTTACTAACTGGACATGGCCAAATAGGATTAGCAGCCACTGAGGAGAACATTGCTCCGGGCCTGTAAAGTGGGGCTCATCAACCTAGCAGAAAAGTATTAGAAAGAGATGAACAACTTTTACTGTGCTTGGCGGCGTGGTCACCCCCTCTAAGAGATACCATGTTGTCAGGGCCTTACGAAATCCCTGTTGCGGGAAGAAAAGGTAAGCATTAAATGGAAACGTTTATATTTCATATTTCGGTGGAAAACCAAGTGGAAGTAGCTTTGAAAACTATCTAGCGGTGACGATGGAGTGCATATCGATAGGCTCCTATAGCTAGACAAATTGCTTTTGCTTATATTCGTTCAAGAAAACGGGGTTAGAATGCGTTCATTCAATACTCTACGAGTTTCTCGTCTAAGTTACGCCAGTTTCTGATCCGCTCAGTCTGGATTACTCCGGCTGGGATTAAGCCTAAATCAAAGCCCCAAAACGAAGCGGTTACCGCTATGAGGCATCGACGGATCAAAAATTAGCCAATCTTGAACGAAATGTTTCTCCGGGTCAGCCATTATAACTGCCACGGCTGAGATAGCTGATGGCTGACCAGGAAAACGGCAACTGTTGTGACTGCAGAATCCGGCGCAAAGAAAGTAACATCGATGGAATTAGCCAGAAAGCCAGCAATCAAGATGTTGCAACTGATACGTGCTAATTCAACGGTTTCTATTGCGTCAAAAAGAAATGGATAAAGCCGGGCCACCAGAAGCTAAACGTAAGAAATGCTACTGCGGTTAGAAATCTGTCTGTTGCGGTGGTAGCTGTAGTCGCTCCACGCCAGGTTCAAGTGAGAAATGGCAGCGACATTTGTCCTTGGGGTTAGTTTATGCCTCTGGCGACATCTGAGGCGTCAATGGATACGAACCGGCCTAAGTACCGGTTAATTGGGCAATTTACGAGCAGTTGGCTGCTTTCGGTGTTTACGGGCGAAACCGTTGCCACCGCTGTGACTGGTAGGGACGCAGCCATATTACCTCAGCGCATGCACAAGTTCCAAGATGGAATTCGCAGCTCACCCACGAAAAGGTGATGATCAACAAAAGAAACACGTCGTGCATTCTAACACTGCACCCGTTACACTTCGGGGCTAGCGTCTGCCGAAAGGGAAACGCAGACGGCGGCGGCCTCCGTGCTGAGAAGCTCCACTGCCGTCATCGTACGCTAATGGCAGACACGAGTCTCCCAGTTTCGTTGTGACAACACAAACCCGACCCATTCGCATGGATGGTTCATTTCAGCAATTACGAAATTTTACGTATATCCGACCTGCTGCTCTGGTCCCCAGTTAGACGCTCTTTTAAGCTTTTCGCGAGTTGTCGACCTCAAAATTAGGCAAATGTAAGCCAAGAGGAATGATAGGTTAACGAGTGACAGGTTACACTCTTCGTCGAGACCGACCGACCGACAGACCGACCGACGAAGCGTGCATATCTGCACGATGCGTGGTAGTTTGCCGCTGAGAACGCAAAGTTTTTAAGATAGAACGCGATTTAGCGAGGAATTGCGATGATAACGGTCACTTTGCGAGACGCTTCGATAAAATTGAAGCTGTACTGTCAAGGTAACCGTTTTTGTTCTGCTTAGAGAAACGCTTAGCAGCTTAAAAGGTTTGAACTCGTCTTGTGCAGATAACGAGTATATTTCGAGAAGAGAATCGAGTAGCAGATTCCTGCTAGCCTTCCGGAGTCTGTAAATCTGAACACAGAGTGTTCCCCACAGAGTTGCGTGCAATAACCAACAGCATTTATGAGCTTGTTTCCCGGAAGGTGGCCATCGTAAGTAAGCGCTATTGGGTCACGAAATTCAGAATAAGCATCAGGCAGAATCTTGGCACAAGGGTCGTTTTTCGATTGGTAGGTTTCTATCTTAAAGGCAACCAGCTGCATCGCTCTAGTATTAGGCACTGAAGACAAAAAGCGTTTAGGTGTGACACTTAATTTGCAGTGAGAGGTGTACCGAAGTGTTCATTTTATTCTCACGCTTGCGTTGTCACGCTATTTCGGCCGATTCAAGAACCCCTTCAGCATACGGCGAATCATCCGACCGCCTCCGCTTCGAGTTGAGTGCCGGTCTGTGTCCATCTACAGTTTCATAGAGCAAACATGGTATGATCTAAAATAAAAGGGTGTTGTCATAAAATAATACATTCAGAAAAGAAAAGAATTACGCGGGTGTCTCTTTTGGTAGTTCGTTTGTTGATAAGGGTTACACCTACAGTAGATGATGATGATGATACTATTCGATACATATGTGGTTTACTAGCGAACGACAATTTTTACAAGGCTTCCATTCTCGTAAAGTTAATTGTATAAAAAGGTCGAATTAACGTAATTTAACTGTGTACGCTTCCATTCAAACCAAATATAGATATCGTAGCAATTAAATATTCATCGGGATGAATTGCTTCATTGCTTCAATATTTTTTACGCCATAGGATGCAACTTTCGTGTTAATTTGTCTCAGGTTGCTTCAGCTGCTCCTCCTTCACCGATTATGTTTCTTAATAAGTTTTAGAACATTTCAGATATTGTTGATTGTAACCGACTAATGAAAATTCTGCAGCCACATTGGAAAAACTTTGATAGTCAAGATATTCCACTTAGGTCATACAGGCGCAACGTGTAAAAGCGCTTGTAAGTGTAAGTTCGCCATGTTATCGTCTACCTTAATCAACTATTCCGCCGCATTAAAGCCGCAGTCTGGACGAGATCTAGACATGCCCATACAAATTTGATATCATAGACACCGAAGTACATGGAATTGAGAGTAGAGCGTATAATATATATACAGATATATATATATATATACATATATATATATATATATATATA